>VYZP01011555.1:0-119275 GCA_013400635.1 Hypocryptadius cinnamomeus | reverse complement strand
GCTCTAGTACCGTTTCTGTTCTGAATTTGGTCAAATATTGGGATGGATGGTCTGTCTACAAACTCCTCTGTGTAGTTCACAAGCGCCTCTCGCACAACTTCATACCCGGTGAGGACCACAACTTTCTGGAACCCAAAGTGCAGGGTGAAGATGGGGCCGTATTTTTCTGCAAGCTGAAAAAAAGAGGCGAGCTGTGATGGTCAGGAAGGGATGGACTATGCATAGAGAAGCACCTTGTGCTGTCTGAAAGGACATTTTTCATCCTGGCATCCTGCAGGGAATAGCTGCAGAGCCACTACCTGCAGAAGGGCACCTGTGAGCCAGAGCTCATCGTGTCAAATATGAAGCATTTTGTACAGATGCCTCACTGGCATCTGTATGGAGTTCAGGCTTCTTGCCATGAAGGAGCCCCCACCCCCATCAGTGCATCATTAATCTGGCTTTGTTGTTAAGGAGAAAATAAATGGAAAACAAAAAAAACCCATCTAAAGACTGGATCTCAAGTGGCAGCTGAAGTTGGCAAACTGGAGAAAGACAAAAAAGAGAAGATAGTCAGTGCAAATAATGATGCTGTCCTAGAGGAAAGCTTTGGTCTGGGGCTCCTGATGTACTAAAGCACTCCTGCATCCTGCTGCGAGAGGAGCAGTGTCTCTTTTCACAGGACAAAGGGGGCACCCTTCATTGCCCACCCAACAAACCCCAGTCGGTGCCAGCTGCTTCGTGCAAACACCATTTTTTGCTCTCCATGGGGTGAGATGGAGGGATAACCCCTCTGGAGAAATCCCAAAGCCAAGGCAAACATAGGCAATACCAAGCACAGCCTAGCAAGGGACAAAAGCACGCGGAGGTAATTCCAAAGCGCCGTTCAGAGGCTGCAGCAGCGTCTGCCCAGCCCTGCTGGGTAAACTGACCCCAACCCTGACACTGCCCATAACAGCTCCAGGTGCTGGGGCCTCGCCCCATGGCAGCACAGCCCGTGTTTGCTGAGCACGGGTGTCACAGGAGCTGTGGACACCTCGCTGTGAACCCCCCTGCCTGTTTGCTCACTCTCTCCGTGACCCCAGCATGGGTCAGCCCCAAGGGAGCCATCCCCAATGGAGCCATTCCCGAGGGAACCATTCCCAAGAGAACCATCCACAAGGGAACCATCCCCGAGGGAGCCATCCCCAATGGAGCCATCCCTGAGGGAACCATCCCCGAAGGAGCCATCCCCGAGGGAGCCATCCCCGAGGGAGCCATCCCCGAGAGAACCATCCCCGAGGGAACCATCCCTGAGGGAGCCATCCCCAATGGAGCCATCCCCGAGGGAACCATCCCCGAGGGAGCCATCCCCGAGAGAGCCATCCCCAAGGGAACCATCCCCAATGGAGCCATCCCCGAGGGAACCATCCCCAATGGAGCCATCCCCAATGGAGCCATCCCCGAGGGAACCATCCCCGAGGGAACCATCCCCAAGGGAACCATCCCCGAGGGAGCCATCCCCAATGGAACCATCCCCGAGGGAGCCATCCCCGAGGGAGCCATCCCCGAGGGAACCATCCCCGAGGGAGCCATCCCCGAGGGAGCCATCCCCGAGGGAGCCATCCCCGAGGGAGCCATCCCCGAGGGAGCCATCCCCAATGGAGCCATCCCCGAGGGAGCCATTCCCAAGGGAACCATCCCCTAAAACCAGGCAGGAATGCCCGGCAGCCCCAGGAGCAGCCTCGTCCTGCACACAGTGGGGTAAGTTTTCTTAATTACAGCTTAGTGGAAGAGCTCACAGGTTATTCCTTAGCACAGCTTTCCCACCTCTCCCTTGCACTGCCGTCTAGACTTTAATGCGTGCCCATTCATCAAGAGGGAAAGGGATTTTGCGATGGAGTGTCTGGATTTGGCCCTCTCCGCAGCAGTTTTGGGGTCACTGCATTGTGGAATTCCTCTTGCCACATCTCCAGGGCATAGGGGAGGGAAGCAATTTAATTTATGTTAGTTATATACTAATGCTTTAAAAGATTTCTAGGTGTCCAAGCTGTCAAATTAATATTTCAAATCCCACAAGCATTATAGACTTCATGTACATCACCACAATTACATGAAGAAATCCCATATTACCCAGAGGTCTTTTTTTAATGGTTGATTGCTCCTAAATTACATTGCATCAACACAGACATTGACTAGAAGAAGCCCAGAAAGATATCATAAAGCAATTTTCACACCTTAACGATTTAGTTTGAATTAAAGAAGACAAAAAGTTCTCACTGATACATCCCAGGCAGCTTTAAAAACTATGAGGGTCTGGGTTAGGGTTTTTTGTCCTACCTTCATTAGTGATTTATCTTGCCTTCTAAGATCCACCAAGTGCAGGTTACCAATGATCGGAAGAGGAGTTGGACCAGGAGGTAATTTAAAAGCTGAATTTTTATAGCCAGTTGAAAAATAGGCTACAGCTAATAATACTGCTGCGCACAGCAGACAAACTAATGCAGGATCAGAGAGAAATGAAATTAAAAAAGACATTTTTTTTTTTAGTAATAATCTGGTTTTTGGGGTTAGAAGCAATAAAAATGCAGTGGCACTGTTCAGTTTCTGCCAGCTGGCTCTCTGTTTGCTCTCTGCAATTGCTACAAGCACTCAATTCTTATTAAGGTTTGTAGAGTACCTAAATAAATACTGCATACTCCACCCTCTTTAAACACCTCAGAGAATGTGGTCTAAGCAGTTTGCAAAGCCTGTCCAGAAGTAAAGAGAGTTTCAAATTACAAACCCATGCATGTGTGTGCAAGAACATATACATGGGAAAAGGTGCTTGGCATTCCTCTATAACCTCCTCCTCCCTGAGACCTCAAGGTCCTTCATTAGCAGTACTATGACCCTCCAAGCACTCTGCTGACACAGGGAAATAAAAAGGCTCTTGGAATCTTATTAGAACCTCCAGATTCAGGCTTAGGTAGGATTTGAGATCTCCATGTTACTAGAGAAAAATACCAGTGTTTTTACAGGAGACTTTGGCTTTCTTGATGTCAAGTGGAGATCAAAGGTTGTTAATAATGGTAAAGCCCAACTATCCCTGGGGGCTTGTAGCCCATAAACTTCTCCATAAAGTCAGCTCTGAACTGCCTGGGAGGGATGTGATTTCAGACTTTGTGTCTGAGGTAGAAGACATGTAATAGCTAGCCACAGAAAATTAGCTTGGATCAAGTGATCATGAGTGGATTCATGAGTGCAACGGAAAGACAAAATTAGATTTGAAACTTCTGGGAGGACTTAATTTTGCAAGAGCACTTCTAAGGGATAGAGGGAAGAAGTTAACGAAGTTAATGAAGCCATCTGACCTGACAGGCTCCAGAAAGGGAACAAGACAGGAGAATGGAACGATTTTAAGTCAAAGATACTAAACACTTGGAGCTTGCATCCCTTATCAAGGCTTAAACCTTGTAGAAAATAATTGAGGTTACCTGGTTGAATAGTGGTTTTCAGGAGGAAGTTTAGCATAACCAGCCAAAGGAATACGATCATTCAGGGAAGAAAGGGCTGTCTTACATGATGAGGAAACACAAGGCTAAAGGTACATTTGTCCAAAGGTTAGATCATATAAAGGCCATTATTCAGCAAATATGGGTCCTCAGTCTTGTAAATGCAAAGAAGGCAGAAAGGAGGTGGATCTGATCCAGAGTGGGGCATGGTCAGCAGGGTCCGGGAGCGAACGGCTGCTGGGCACTCACCGGAGCTGCCTGTGTGGTGAGGAGGAGTTGCAGCACAACAGCCACCCAGAAGCAGGAGCAGCAAGTGTGTCGCAATATTTCTGAGATTTATTTTTTTATTAGTTTCCAAGAAATGGGCTGGAGGCAATGGTTTCCCTCAGAGCATGCCTAGGATGACTCAGCCCTGCCTGCTCCATGAGCTAAGAGGCAGAGGGGCTGTAAAGACAGGCAGGAAGGAACATGGCTGGCACAGGATGCAGAACGTGGGCACTGTGATGAGAACTTGCAATGGCACATGCTCTGTGCCTGGGCAAAATGTTCGTTCCTGCAGGGTTTTCTTGGACCAGCAGCACCCTGCAGGGCAAAAGTTATGTCATGCTGCTGCTCTCCTGGTGTTTCACCTTGCCCTGGGAGTCTCTGAACTCATAAAAAGGCCTTTCAGAAAGAGACTTAAATTATCTCTGAAAAGCCAGGGGGAGTGTATTGTGGTTTTTTTTCAAGCCAGGCTCTGAGTGCAATGCATTAAAATGACAAAGGTAAGTAAAAGTCTTGCGATGACAGGAAATTCCTGTCTCACTGATGTGTCTGGTACGTGTTTTGTGTTTCACTCCGGAGCCGCGCTGCTACGTGCTGCCCTGCCTGAGCACACAGAGCCAAGCACAAAACACCTGCCAGGCACTGACACTGCTCTGGGTGCATTCCTGGGGCAGCCAGGGCCCTCATGGTGCTCGTGGCCTGGTTACCCTCTATCCCTCATGCCCGTGTGGCATTCTGCCACCGTTTGTGACTGGTGGTACTGGTGAGGATGTGGGACATTGGGTATCGGCCACCTAAAGGCAACCACACCACTGCCAGTCAGCCAGCCTGGGTCACTAAAACACCAGCCCTGCATCCTTTAACTTAAATGCCCCAAAATCTCTGCACCTCCCTTGCCAGTCGCATTCTTGACCAGCAGTGCATCCCAGACTGCAGCCTTGGATAATTCCTGCTGGTTTTTACTGTGATGGGTTCCTTGTAAGCAATGGCAAGAGACACTTAAACCACTGAAAGGGGCCACGTCAGAGAGCCTTGCAGAGCCACGTCCTGCCTCACACAGCAGTTGGGATTTTCTGGAGTTAGAAATACAGCTATTTCCTTTGAGGTGTTTGTGGCTGTGAGTATTGCTCACTCTTTGTGCTCCTGAACATGTCCTGGCTGCAGGCTGCCCACGGATCCCTGTGCTCACCTCTCTCGTGTGGGGGTATTGAAGGTGGTGCAGCCCAGCTTTATCAGTTTGACCTGAAACCAATTGCATACTGTCACACCAGATAGATCAACAGCAACAGAACAAAATATTTAATGATTAAGTAGGTGATAAGGTCAGGCTTGCTGTAGCTAGACTGCAAATAAAGCAACAGCAAAACAAACGCAAGCAAGCGCAGCAGCAGAGGCTTCCTTGTCTCAGAGCACTCCCTGAGCTGAGCCCAGGAGCTGGAGCTGGGTCTGTGGTACAGCCCCTGACCAAGTGCAACACCAGCACAAGTAGAAGGTGCAGAATCACTGTGAGAGTGCTGCCTTTAGTTGTGTGAACTAAAGCTAGTGAGGAGAGTCAGTGTCTTGGCCAGAGGCTGCCATACTTTGTCATCCCTTCATATTCTTTCTCCTCTCTTTCCTTCCATTTGCACACAGCTCAGCTTTATACAACAGTACCTTTAGTTTTATGTTGTAGGTTTACCATAACTGCCCCATTTTCAGTTGAATGGACAATACTGTCCCTATTCATCACAACACACCTGGTAAATTTGGAATTAGGAGCCTGTGGATGATAGATCACCCTGCAGTCAGTGCAGAGAGTGAGAAATGACAACCTTATGGCAGCTGATTCATCCCCTGAAGGATCCTTTCTCTCTGTGAAGGGTAGAGAAGATCTACAGAGCAAGTACAGCCCCTGAGGTGCAAGTGGAGCAGGGAGCAGGGGGCTGAGCCTCTCCCAGCTCTCTGCTGGAGCGTGGCAGTCCCTGCCCAGCCCCAGCTCCACTGCTCTCACACTGCCACAGGCTGGTATTGCTTCAGCCACACTGATTCAGAAACTCTTCCCTTGCCATGGCTGCTCATTTTCTGCCAGGTTAGGGATCTAAGATGGCCCAGCAAGGGATTGGACAAGTGCCAGAGCCAGCATGAAGCCAGGAGAGGTGAGGGAGTGGTAGAAATGCTTTTCTTAGCAGCAGCAGAAAGCTGCTCAATTGGCCCATCATAAATGGGCTGTTCAGCATGAAGTGCCTGGTGTGAGGTGGAAAGAGCCCATTTCCCAAACCACTTAGATGTCTTCTGATAACTGTCCCGTGCCTGGGTCTTGGCATCAGCCTGTGTTACACCCTTGTGTCTGGAACTCTGTAATAAAGATAAGGCAGGTTGTATCACACAATGGAGGCTCAGTCTGAGGCTCAGCTGAACAACCATCCCGAGGAGATTTCCAGATCCTTTGAGTGTCTCTTGTCTCCAGCTGGGCCATTTATAATCAGCTCTGGTATAGGGCTTGGACTTTGGGCTGAGAAATTCCCTATAGAGACTGCCAGGGGAGAGCTGTGATGGGTTACATCTACAGAGGAGGTCTGAAGGCATTTCACTTTTTCAAACTGTCCTGAAAACAGCATCTCTGATGTGCTGTTCCAGGAGTGAATCACAGTTTCTGAGAGCAGAACTCAGAGCTGTCTGAAGGATTTGCATTATACAGACATTGCAAGAGAGAGGATGTTGGAGAGGATGTCACGAATGAGAGAAAATAAAAAAACAGTGCCTGGTGTCTTCCCTCCCCTAAAGCTCAGGAGTACCTTTTCCCCACTGTAGCTAGATTTGCTTTAAAGCTTGAAGTGTTCTCTACTCTAATGCTGTGTTGTTTGATCATTCACAGGGCACAGCACAAACCAGGTGAGGCATGGGAGTCAAGGTAAAGCCGACATCAGCAGTGAGATCCAGGTCTGACTTCTCCACTCCTGGAGGAGGCTGGAAAACAAATTTGCGGAGCAAGCCCGAAAAGAAGAGGAACAGCTCCATTTTGGCCAGTCCTTCACCAAGACAAGCCCTTCGCCCTGAAAACAACCAGGGGAGAAGTTAATGATCAGCACTGTAACTATTAGTGTTGATGTCTGAGACCTTCTAAACAGGAGATACAGTCTGGAAGAGCAGGCTGCCGAGGTAGGAAATTTTCCCTTCTCTCTGTATATTAGAGGTGCTACTGATTTGGTCTCAGACTACACAGAAGTCTGTAGATATATGAAATTGTTCAGTGACTGTGAGTAAACCCATGTCTCCCATCTCTCCCAAAGAAAAGGTGGTTACCTCCAGCAATGGTGGCTAGGAGAAATTATCAGAATTCCTTTACCCTCTGTTCTGTGTCCCTGGCTTTTGTACTTTCCTGACATCAGGGGGAACTGCCATTAGCCTTGCACCCACACTCCTCTTACCTATGGAGAATGGAATAAATGCTTCTCTCCTAATGAAGTTCCCATTGGCATCAAGGAAATGGGAAGGGTTGAACTGATCCGGGGTTTTCCAGTGTAATTCATCATTCAGAGCAGAGGTCAGCAGTGGAATAATCTCAGTACCCTGAAAGGGATCAAAGAAACTCATGGAAGAGGAGATCAGTCCCTTACTTGAGCCAGACTGTGTTATTTTTCCTAATGTGAAAAGAGAAATTAAACATGACAAATAGAACTGGGGAATGTTTCTCTGCCCCATCATGGCTCTGTCTGTTTTCAGTAACTGCTGTTTTATTTTTTTGGACCACAAACCATTCCTTTCTTACAGAGTCAGATCTTTCAACAAAGGTGCTGGGGTAGAGGTCCCACGTTTGACATAAAAGATTCAAACTAGTATGATTTAATTAAATCTCTGGTTAATCATGATTCAAACAACTGTAGCAGACCACAATCCATTGTATGTTTATAGTAATTATCCTGGATCTAAGACAAAGGGTCACAGCACAGATTAAACCATGCATCACCGTGTCTTTAGTTATTTATGTGTTTCTTCATCTGCTTTTAAGAAAGCTGTGAGGAATCTGTGCAGCACAAGCTGCCAGCCTCAGGGCTCACCTTAGGAATCACGTAGCCTCGGAAATTCACATCGCTGGGAGTCGATCGGGATACGCCCATGGGGACAATATTGGCAAACCTTTGTATTTCATGTATTACTGCTTCTGTGTAAGGCATTTTTTTCCTGTCCTCCAACTTAGGCAGCTCTCCTGGTTCGATGACATGGTTCATTTCTTCCTGAATCTTTCCTTGGAGGGAGGAAAGGATTAAGAAGCTGATAACAATCTCATCTTGCAACTGAAATGGCTACCAGTTTGGCAGAGCTGAAGAAAAGAGAAAACTGTAAATATCTGGGAAGGGCAGAAGTGGGTAAGTCAGGGCATGGTGTGGTTCTTTCAGGTTTGTTGTTGGGCTAAGGCAGCTTGAATGGAGTCTCTACAGTCCATCTCATGCCTGACTCTCATTACACACCTCTGTTACCCCATAAGCTTCAACAGAAACCAGATCAGAATCAGCTCCTGAGGAGACCTTTAGTGACGTAAGCCCATGGCCTGCAGGTGAATTACGAGGAGGGAGCTTTGCTGTGTCTGTAGGCTGCCCCTTAGCCTCTCCCACTTGGCTGAGCTGGTTTATTGCAATCCAGCTGAATAAAATTCCTTTGTAAAGTCAACACTTATCTCCCTCAGAGCACACAGAATAATCGCTCTAGGCAACACTGAATGAGTTCCACTCCTTTCCACAACCAAAGCCTTAAGCATGCAACAATAAATTGTACAAGAGATGTGTCCTCCTTACTCTGAATTTCTGGATATTTCATCATCATCAGCAGCCCCCAGCGCACAGTTGTGGATGTAGTCTCAGTCCCAGCAGCAAAGAGGTCCAGGGTTGAGAACATCAGGTTTCCATTGCTGAATGCACTGTGTGGTTTCTTTGACTCCTTCAAAACATGGGAGTAATACAGCAAGTGATACCCACATGTGACATATGTCATCATTTTTATCTGCATTTTAGCCTTCTGTGACTTTATACGTGCTGGAAAACTAAACATTTAGTCTTTAAGCATTAGGGCCTATGCTGTGTGGAATTTGTCTGGTCCCAAGCATATACGTAATTCCCAAGTCTAGATATTAGAAAAAAATTCCAGTGAATTGGAATCTAATTTACTGCAACACAGTTTATCACTGTACCGTTCTTGCAGGAAGGTTTGGGATGATCTCCTCCTTGTGTGTGCTGAGTGGGAACTTATTTCCCCCTCGTGGGATATCTTGACAACTAAATCCCTTTAACCAGCAGTTCCAGTGGGGCCATGAGCGAATCCAGCACAGCTCAGTGTGTGAGCTTTGATATATTCTGCTCACTGCACTTCTTCTGTTTCCACTCACTGCCAGTCCCTGACAGATGGCCAGTCCTAAGGGCTGGCTAAGTCAGAGCTAAGGGAAGGGAACAGAAAGACCCTGGGACTCAGCTTTAAAGTACCTGCTTTTGCTTCACCAGAAAGGCATCGACAAAGCCTGTTAAGTCATTTTCATTAAGCTCCTCTTTGTGCTGCTGGAAGAGCTTCTGGAGAAAAGCATTCAATTCAAGGATATTTTGTAGCACAGTCTTGGAAGCTCCAGACAGAAATCCAAGGGATGGGTAGAAGTTATATAACTGCAAGACAAGTTTTACTGTTAATTGGCATTTTTGAACACATACTGGTATCTCAAATCACACTGCTGGTCCCTTGTCCTATGCCCTGATATTTGAGGCTGTAATTCCCCCCCTTCTACAGTCCAAGGAGCTCTGAATTCCTGTAGAAATAGAATGTTCTTTCTGTAATTCAAGGAGACAGGTTTGGGATTGTGCTTCTGCTCTTCAAAGAGGGTAAAGTTGTTCCTTTTGTGCAGAGTTTGGATTTTTTTTTTTTTTTTTTTTTTTTTTTTNTTTTTTTTTTTTTTTTTTTTTTTTTTACTAATAAGTTTGACAGAGTAAGTGCAGGAGCCTGGGAATCTGTGCATTGCAGATACAGAACCACAGATGTGTTCTGTACAGGCTGACTGGCTGATAATGTTCTTGTTCTCAAGAAGAAATATGTGGAAGGCCAGGAGAACAAATGCTGAAACCGGATATCCCCCAAAAAACTGAGAGCTAAAACATAAAATTCAGCTCTTACCTGCACCATAGGGGAGCCCAACAGCTTAGTATTTTGATTTATCAACTTCAGCAAAGTTAGAAATACTGGATCATCATATTCAAACCTCTCTCCAAACAATATAGAGCAGATGACATTGGATACAGCATTGTTGAGTATCATTTTTGTATCAAATGGTTTCCCTGTATTTCAAGCAATGAAAACAAATGACAAAATGACTAAATGACAAAATTACTATGCTCGTTTCAGTCTGGTTTCCTATGGAAATGTAGTCCTGAGCTCCCAAAGAAAACTCATTCCCCTCCCAGAATTCATAGCAGGGAATTTTGTTTCAATGTTTTAAGGCCTTGGTTCAATAACCTACTGCACTTTATGCTGAACTTTAACCACAAGATACCATTTGCTCAGAGTTAAACTTTCATTAATCTTTATTGTTCTGCTAGACCTGTTCTCTGTCTCTGGATGAAAGACTTGACACTCACCATGATAGGATTCAAAATATTTGATAAGGGAATTTACTTCCTCCAGGATTCGGATCTCAAGGGTTCTCTTTCCCATTCCAAAATCTCTCAGTGTGGACAGGGTAAATCTTCTCATAGTTTTCCACAGCTCTCCATGGCTGAATGCTATGCCTAAAATAAAGGTGCAACATCCTTATGGCACGTGTGGTTCATAAATGTTCTTGCACACTGGTGCCTCCTAAGATCACAAGAAGTGATCTGTAAGAGGACAGTACTCTGTGCTGTGAGAATGTAATGAACAGAGACAAAACTTATCCAAGCAAAAGGTCAGTTACCATTTCCTTGTGTCATTTTTCTAAATATGGGTATTTCTGCCCTCTCTCCAAACTCTTCAGCATGATTTAAAAGGGCATCCTTGATGGTTTCATATCCAGCCAGTACCACGACCTTCCTGGGTCCAAAATGCACTGTGAATACGTTGCCATATATCTTGGAGAGCTGTCAAGGTGAATAAATATGTTCATTCAAAGCCAGATCTGGACTCAAACACTACTACTGGCCACACTAGGTGGTTTCTAGACCAAAAGGAGCCTCCCCTCCCTGCCTGATGTCTCCAGGTGCTGCTGTAATTCAAACAGTGAGCAGCAGCTATCAATTGCCAGCATCTCTGCTTGCACCCTGTTTGCTCAACAAGGTGTCTGCTATCACTGCTCCTATCAGGGGAGTCAGTGGAGTGCCACTGCATTCCTGTGGTGTTCTGCAGTAACAGGCCAGCAATACCACCTTGGGAGGCTGGGTAGAGAATGCTGTAGCAGGCAGAACTGTTTATTGTAGTGCTGGTGACCTGGGGCAAGCAGGTGTGCACACACCTTTGGGGCTGAAGTCACAAACACTGCAAAAACAAAGCCAAACAGTAACTCTCTCTTTCAGGACAGCACTTGTCTCTAATTATGGCAAGGTGGGTTGTGTTGCAGTCATTATGGAATTATTTGCTGGCCACCAGAAACTCGAATCTGACTAGCAAGCATGTTCTGGTAGATAATGTCACAGGAGTGTTAGGCTTTTATAGCAAATTAAAAATGAATCATCTGTTAGCCTGAAAGGTGGCTTTGACAAGCTAATCGTTCACTTGGTATTTTAGGCTTCGTTTGAACACACTGCAAGCCATCCGCTCCAAATGTCTGCTTGTTTCTGATGTGCCTGGGTTACCATTTTCTATGCATTAGATAGATTCCACAAATTGAATTTCAGATTAGAAGCAGCTCCTGTTATTACACCAGACAAATTGAATTTGTTTTCATCAGGCAGTGGTTTGATGGCTGGGGAGATAACATTAGCACTGGTTCTTCCATCCCTGGCAGCTCACAGAGCATGTGGCAGAGCCAGGGGCAGGGAATCACAGCTGCCTCTGGCCTTCCTTTGGCCATCTCCTTGCATTAGTGCTTCTTGACAGCCTCTCTGGTTTTACTCAGCAGCACAAGTATTGGATGTGGCAGGCCTGAAAGCCCAAATAAAGCTTCTTGGGAAATTAGGCTGGTGCTGTCACGTGACATTTGTATCATAAAATCCCCCAGTAGTGCCAAGAATAGTTCATAAATAGTTTCATACTGACATCCTCAAACATATCCAGGAGCTCAGGACCAGAAGCCCATCAGAACTGATCTCTACACAATCCTCTGCCCCATAAATCAGGGCAGATGAGCACTGGTGCCTACTGTAGGAATTCTGTGCTTGGGAAACACAGGATGCCTTTTCTTTCACAGCTCACAGGAGGATCTGCAGGAGTGTCTGCACTGCCCTCTCACTGCAGATGTTCAGGTGGCTGAAGGAGTTCTCTGGGGATCAGCTTTCCCCCACCGTAGTGTCCAGTGAGCAGCACACACACAGGGCAGGTGACAGATCCTTCACAGCACCTCAACTGTCTCTACAGCAGCCAGATAAAATCTGAATTCCCACTGAATTGTCCCCAGGTCCCTGTGGGAACACAGCAGACACTTTCTGAAACAAACATTGTCCCTGGCTTTTTAATATTTAAGTTGTTTTTTTTCTCTCTCTCTTTTAGAAATATAAGTATCCATGGAGCTGTGTAAGAAAAAGCAATTTGTTTAGCTAGACATATAAAATCCTTGCATCGAGTCCTCAACCATCCTGGGCAGTGTGTGCATGGGGAGGGCTGGGGAGGCAGAGTTCTGCTTTGCATTGCACAGATGTAATTAGTTTTGAAGAAAAGTTTGTCCCTCTGCTCTGGGGGTGACACCTTTTCTTGATTCATCCTTTCCATCCACCCATCTTTCCTAGAGGGCTGCTGGCAGTGAGACATCTCTTGATGGCAGCAGCCTGGCCCAACTCAAGTCTTTTACCTGCAGCCTCTGAAGGGCTCAAAATACCAACAATTTGGAGCAGATTGTGAGGGGTGGGAGGTGTACACTTGAGAGTGTATAAAGAAAGGAGTGTGTGTATTATATTCATATATATAAATACAAGTGTGTGTGTGTGTGTGTGTGTGTGCACCTCTGAAGGTAAAGTTCTGCCTGTGTGCCACATATCTCATTGCTGCCTTCCACACAAGCAAACACCACCACATCTCTATTTCCCCAGCTGCATTTCTCGTTGCAGGAATTGCACATTTGCCCCCTGCCTGCTGGCTCAGCCCCTACCTCTGTCAGCGACTGGAACGGCTTTTTCAGGTCCACCACGTTCAGGTTCCCGATCAGAGGAAGAGGTCGTGGCCCAGGGGGCAAATTGCAAACTGACTTCTTGGAGCTGGAGAGAAAGTAAAGGAGAGCAAACAGCCCTGCTGCCAAACAGAGCAGAGAGCTGGAGCCCAGGTACTGCAGGAGACTCTGCACAGCCATGGCCAAAGGCAGCTGAGGGTATGAGCATCTTGGGGTCCCTTTATAGCCCTTCTGTCATTTCTGAACACACCTTCTGGGAAGTGGCTTTACACAGAGAAAAGGGCTCTGCAGACTTGTTTACGTCCACTCAGACCAGATGTACTCCATTTTCCTGCCAGATGAAACAACTTCTTTTATTTTGAACCATGGATTATCATAATCCAGAGCTCTTATTTCACCTACAACACTGGGACGAGGTGTTTGTTTTCCAGTGAATATCTGTGTTATGGGCATGTTCTGTATGTGATTTCAGGGTCAGAACTCAAGGACAGGAGCCATGCTGGACTGCTGTCACCGTGCCAGGTCACAGGACTCAGCTGGACCACTGGTGCTGCAATGGAGGAGGCAGGACACAGGAGGGAAAGCCCACAACAATGCATGGCCCAGGGTGCACCTGGCCAGCAAGCCCTCGGGGAGGACAAGACTGACCAGGGACAAGCTGGAATGGTGGCTGCATGAAGATGGGCTGATTCAGGATTGCTGACAGGAGCAGATCTATTTACAGGTGACAGCTCTGATTCCTTTTGCTTTCCTGGCACCCCAGTAAAATCACCTCCTTGAGGAAATCAGTGTTTTTTATTACTAACATTGTTATTGTCTTTGTCCCCAAAATCCCCTACCAGCAATCCCAAAATGCCCCTGACACCATGTCAGTCACTACTTGGCAGTTTAGTGCCCACAGAACCATGTGCCTGGATGGCCAAGCCTGCCTCAGCAACTGGTGATGACTCTCTTTGTTTATGAACAGCTGCATGCCATCCTCTAGGAGAAGCCATCCCCTGCAGGCAATCCTGCCTAGATTGGGAAAGAGATCCTGAATCTTTGTAGCCTGGGAGGAGCCAGGATCAGACTGCAGCTGGCCAGGCAGAGGATGGAGGAGGGAGGCTGCCTGGGCAGCTGCTGCCAAGGAGGTGCAGCCAGGAGGAGCACATGGCAGCAGTTCTGGCCCTGCAGGTACTGAGTCATGTCCCAAGCCAGGGCAGGGTCCTGCAAGAGCCCACGTGCCCAGGTGACAGCTCCAAGAGCCACCCCCACCCTCTGCATCCTTGGGGGATGACAGCAAAGCACAAGTGACCAAGAACAGGAAGCCCCTTGTAGAAATGGTGGCTCTGGGGGAAGGAGCTGATTTGATGCTCTATCCCATATTCTCCAGTGGGGATATTTTGCTCCCCTGTTGCACATTCTGGCAGATTACTGAGCTATGCTGCTGTTCAACCCTTTAGAAATCTTTAGTTTAATAATTCTTTTGCTAGAATTCTCCAAGGCTCCCTGGTGCAGGCTACACTGATGGAAAAATGGTGATTATTTATTAATAATAATAAAAGTATATTAGCCAAAGGCAAGGGGAATCAATAAACTCTAACTAGATTGACATGAAAAAGCTGCCTGCACATCTGCCTGCTCTCCAAGGCTTGTTATCAGGAGTGGAGTTTTTTACAAGGAAGAGCTTTCCTGTGCAGAAGAGGACAAGGCAGAGTGAGCAAAGAAAATGAGGGCAATGGATGGTCACATCCATCTCAAGATTTGCTGTACAGATGAGAGGTCTTGGCCTGCACCCTCCTCTCCCAGACATTTCCAAGAATATCCTGTTCTGCCAGATTCTTCTCTGAACAAATGGTGTGACTACTGGGACTCCTGAGACTTTATAATATGCAGTAAGAGGGAGGAAACAAACCCTGCATGGGGCCAGCTGGGTACCAAAGGAGGAAATCTGTTGCTGTTTACATAGAGCTCTGTTGGAGTAGATCTGGCTGCTGCCAGAGCATGAAAAATCACCTTCCCTAGGCCTTCAATCCATGGTGACAATATAGGGTGAGACTCTTTCTCAAGCAGTGAGCCCATGGACTTGCAGCCTGCTGGACTGATGCCCTGTGAGAAATGAGGGATGAGCTCTGCAGAGGGAGGGAATCTTTGCAGTTTTAAAATAGAGCCAATGTGATGCCCTCAGCCCCACTCCTTCCTCACATCCCTCAGCTTCCAGGGTGCAATCCTGAACACAGCCTGCAGCCACAGGCATGCAGGTGAGGATCCCACACAGGACTGGGGGAAAACATTCCCCCCAGCTCACATCTTTGTCTTTCTACCAGCCCAAGGCAGAACCACCTTCAGGTGAGCACATTTTGTGAGCACATCTCAGGAGACTCATCAGTTCCTCCTGGGCAATGAGCCTGCACTTAAACCCCACAGTAACTCCTGTGTGCTCATCTGGAGAAGGTCACCGCACCTTCTCCTGGGACACAGGTTAACAGGGCTACAGTAACTGTAGGATAATGCAGGGAAAGGGTTGTTGTAAGGCCATAATTCAGTCAATGACTGCTGATACCATAAACCAGGAGAGTGAGCACCAAGTGCTTGTGTGCCTTGCAAGGCTCTGCCACTGCTTTACAGCCCCTGGAAATGCCTATCAGCCCGTGCATTGTTATCAGGGATATATAAAGCCTGAGCACACCCTATTAAACATTAACATTTTTAAAGACCCAGATGTGTTAAAACTCAGGCTGCTCCTTGCTAATGGATTTTGCTTGCCTTGACAAATGCCAGTGCAAAAAGAAATCAAAAGCTTTCCGACTCTAACCTCTTTCAATTTTTCATCATTATTGCATTGTTTTATTGGATTACACCCATTTCTTCCCACCCTGCAAATCTGTATTTCTACAGGATCACTGCAGGGTACTGATCAGTATTTCAAGTGTTCACTTTGCTCATTTTTATACAAATAATTCCTTGATTTCTTTTCATTCATCTGTCAAATCAGTGTGGGTTGCAAATATACTCTGGGAGGAAAGACTCCTGAAAAAATATTTTTTAAAATCTTTATTTCATGGCGCTTTTTTTAAAAAAAAAAAAAAAAAAGATTCCTGGGTTGTTTTTTTTTTTTTTTTTTTTTTTTTCCCATGTTCTGAGTTGAAAGATTATATGTGATCAGTCTGGTCATTGGGAGAAGAAAATAAAAAAAATCTGTGCATGAGATTAGTGCATTGTCCCTGTGCAGAGCCTAAGGTGAGAGTATTTCACACTCATGTTAAGCATTTACCATTCTTGGGAACTTTGTTGCTTTTAAAAGCCTCCTTCTTGGACTGAATAGATGCCATTCCTTCGTGAGTCTCACCCAGCGAGAAAACACACGGGACATCCTTGGCTTTGGTGCTGGTAATGTACTTTTTAATATGCATATCTACCAAAATATTTGCAGTAAAATCCCTTGCAACTGTAGCTAGAGCCATGATTTTCCAGATCTACATTTACACCAACAAGTCAAGGCAGCCTGACCTGGGAGGTGAATATTGAGTAGGTTGGGTTATGAAGAGATGATTTTCAAAATACAGCTGATATATCAAGTGCCTCAACACAGCTCCAAGGATTTTTTGTTCTGGGTATCTGGCTTTTGTCTCTCTCAACAACATATTGCAGAAATTGTATCAATCCAAGAGAAATTTGAGACATATCATGAAGGGTGATTAGTTGGTATCTACAGCAGCAGGGTCCCAGCATCTTCCTTTTGGGCCCCTCTCCTGGTGCAGGTGGAGATGTGGATTTAGATGTACCAGAATTGCAATGAGCAATTTAAGATGAAGGTTTGTTTCGCCTCTCAGTGCAGTGTTGTTATTTCTACAACATTCCTCTCTAAACTGATGAGGCTTTGGCTCAGTAATAACAGAAAATGAGCTATCACTCTGTACATCTTTATAACATATTAAGGCCCTGACCTTATTGGTATGAAACTACGATTTCCCTGTAAGTGCAAAACAATAATATTTCATTAATCATCCACAACAGAAATCCCCATTCCCCAGACTATTCTGGCAATATTCTGCATTTTTGCTTGTCTAGGAACCTGAATTAAAAGGGAGAAAAATGGTTTACAACAGCCTGTGGCAGTGATGGAGCAAGAGGCCTTATGTAAGAGCTGGCTCACGAAGGGAGGCGTAGCATGAGTGATCCTGGAAGGATGTTTCTCTGAGGTGTGTTCCCTGCCTGGGCTGGGAACAGCAGTCTCAAGGGCACAAATTCCAGCATCTGAATGTGCTTGGTCTTGTTCAGCTCATTAATTTCCTACAGCTATCCCAAGTGAAGCTACGAAATCCCCTAGCGCTTTACTCCGAGTCTTTCATGGCTTGTCAATAAATTATTTTCCAATTAACTACCTGATAATTTGAGTCTGCAGGCTCTTAGAAGAGGCAGCGTGGTGAGAGAGAGAAAATAATGGAAGTCACGGACGTTTCCCTGCCCATAAAATGAATAAAGGTTCTTCTCTGAAGTGTTACTCAATTTGGTGCTTCCAAAAAGTGATGGTGAGTGTGTAATAACCCCTTCTGAGGAGATGTTTGTCCAGCTGGTGGATAAACACCAGTAGTGGAGTAAATTTTCAGCACTACCTGACAACATTGGAAAAGAACAGTTTTAAATGTTACTTCAGTCCATAATTAATGATAAAAGGTCTGATTCAAGCAAAGGATTTTTATTTCATTTTCAGTCTATCAAGCTGTGTAACTTGAAAGGGGAAGAGCCAGGATTTTCCCTAGGTTGGGAAGTCTTCTAATTTGAGCATTCTGATTTTTGGCAAGGGCTCAGGACTCCATACTAGAGATACTGTGAAACACTACAAATTATCTAATCTCTCTTGTACAATGGGCACCCTTTTGCTGAAGCAGATATTTCAGATTTCCCTGATGCAGTCAAAGTCTCTCACTCCTTTGAAAGATAATATGTGAAAAGCATTTAATTCTCTGTTTGTGGCACTGCTCTTTGTGGCTCTGTTTTTGTTGAGTCCTTTTGGAACTGGTTGGTTTAATCCACCAATGAGGTTTTTTTCCTTCACAATGATTATATAATGGGGGTTTTATTTGATCTCCTTGGGAAAAATATATCCTAAGTTGCTGAAGCATGTGTATTAGATTGTATGAGAACCTGTACCTTAAAAGGAAATTCTAGAAGGTACAACTGGCATTTGCAATAAAAACATTAAGTAATCATAACCAAACACCTGCTACTATACCTGACCTGAATTTGAGTAACTACAACATTTAAGACTCCAAAGAAAAACCCTGAGTTAACGAATAGGTAAAAAAATAAAATTGATAAAATATACCAAGTTGATGTAGCCTTTGCAGAGAATCATAGAATGATTTAGGTTGGGAAAAAAACCTTTAAAATCATTGAGCCCAACTGTTCCCCCGGTGCTGCCACTAAAATCTTGTCCCCAAGTGCCACATGTACAGGGCTTTTAAATACCTCCAGGGGTGGAGGCTCCACCACTGCCCTGGGCAGCCTGTGGCAATGCTTGGGGAAGTAAATTTTCCTAATATCCACACTGATACCCAACTGGGTGTCATCTGCAACTTACTGAGGGTGCCCCTGACCCCATCACCCAGATCCTTGGTAAAGGTGTTAAACAGAACTGGAGAGGGTTGGTGCTGTCTGCTGGGAATAATTCCACTGTGGGATCTCTGCACAGCTTTTTCCTTTGACTTCTTCCTTCATTGCAGGGGAAATCAGCAAGTTGGCCACTGTGACAGAAAGGAAGGAATGTAGTTTGGGCTGGTTGCTAAAATCAAGTGCCTTGACACGTCAGTTAAACGTGTTCAGATAAACCAAAGTTACTTCCCTGCTGCTCAGTTGTCTGAAATCTGGGAGACAGTTTGCTGCATTTATTTATGAAAGAGGAGTATCTCCCTTTTACCATTAAGTGTTATAACGAAGTCAAGTGGAAAAGTGCTATTTACTGTATAATAAAACCCATCTATTGTTCATAGCCCTGAAAACCTAATAATAAAACCTTATATTTCAAGCTGTGCAAACCAGTTGCTTATGTAATAGAACATGGTGTAATTTTCCATTTACAATTTCAATACTGTAATAAGAAAGCAATCAAAGCATAAACAAAAGACACTTTAAATGGAGCTGCAGTTAATATTTCCATAATGGCTCTCCTTAAAAATTGAAGCTATTTCATTTCTTTTTTTTCCCAGCCTTGAATTCTTTCTGCTTAGCTCAGTCATTTAATTAAAAGAAAATCAACTTAAGAAAGATAAAATACTGTCTTAAACCAATTGCAGCTATGGGCAAAGAAGAAAAAATGTCAGTGTAATCCACGGTTAACACTTGGTGAGTTAAATTAAAGCTATTTCTCATCCTCCTTTCAGAAGGAGATTGTGAATCTGCAGAGTTTGTGCTGTAAACCTGAAGGCAAAAGGGGTGTTTTTCTTTGTTGTACATCTTGAGGATCTGGAAGCTCACCATTTCTCCAGCTTCTGCCAGCACCCCCTTGGTTTTACTGGTGTCCCCCACCATTTATGCCACACGATGGGAACCCATGTGCTTGTAGGAGTACAAAATGACTCAGTGCTGTCCCTAGGGTTTGTGCACAACTTAAACCGCGAGGATAGGTGAGAGATGAGGAACCACATGGTGGCCAGCATGGGCAGCTGATGGTTGAACGGAATGGGGACAGCCCATCCAAAATCCTGCTGGGTTTCTAAGGAAGTTCATCCTGCCTTCTGTCAGTGCCATCCCCAGGGCTCTGGGATCACACACCAGCCACAGCTGGGGCCAGAAAATGGGCTTTTATGTCAGGACCCCGAGCTCAGCAGTGGCAGGTGAGGAGCTTATTCTTGGGGCAGCAGGGAGGGAGGAGCCTGGCCTCAGCCCTGCACAGAAGAGGGAAAGATTGGACAAGGCTGGATCCTGCATGAAGGGATTTGCGGACAGCAGGCTCCAAGTTTGGCTCTTTCCTCCTCCATTTCCCAATGCACAAATGCCAAGGACAGACCGTTTTTCCGGGCCCCTCCACAGACCGGCAGCCCCGACCATCACACCACCCATTCACAGGAACGAATGACAGAACATCCTGAGCTGGGAGGGACCCACAAGGACCCCAAAGTCCTGCAGAGGACAGCCCAGAACACACTGGGAGCATTCAGAGGGGGATGAGGACAGTGACACGGGGTTTCTGAGGAGGAATCGGTTAACTTTGCAGAGGCTGGCGGGCCCGGCCCAACATGGCGGCCGCGCCGTCTCCATGGCGACGAACACCGCGCTCCTGTTGCCATAGCAACGCCCACGCCGTTTCCATGGCGGCGCGGCCCCGCCCGCTGCGCGCGGCGGCGGTCACGTGACCCGCGCTCGATGCGCTCGGCGCGCAGCTCCCCCCGGCGGCGGGAACGAGCGGGAGAGAGAGAGAGCGCGGGGCCGGGAGTGACCGGGAGTGACCGGAGAGTGACCGGAGAGTGACCGCAGTGACCGGGCCGGCCGCCTCCCCTCCCCCGGCAGCGACATGTCCACCGCCATGAACTTCAGCAGCAAGAGCTTCACGCCGCGGCCGCCGGACAAGGGCGCGTTCCCGCTGGATCACTTCGGTGCGGTAGCGCGGCCTAGCGCCGGGCCTGCCCCGCGCCTCCCCCCCGGCCCGCGGGCCCGGGGCCGGCCCCGAGCGCGGCGGTAGCGCGGCCCTCGCTGTGTGTTCGCAGGGGAGTGCAGCGCCTTCAAGGAGCGCTTCATGGAGTGTCTCCGGCACAGCGGCTACGAGAGCGCGGCCTGCCGGCAGAGCGCCATGGCCTACCTGGAGTGCCGCATGGACAGGCCAGTGGCCCCGCCGCGGCGGCGGGAGAGCGGGAGCGCTTTGCGGGGCCGGGAGGGGAAGGGAGCCCGCAGTCACGCGGGATTTTTTGTCCATGAAGGACACAGATGCTCCTTATGACATCTGCCTTGTGGTTTCCGTGTTGTCCAGCCCGTGCGGGGGGGTAACAGCGAGCAGCTAAGATATTAGACGGTGTCTTACTGATCGTTTTTTGCACACGCTGAAGTATACAGGGTACTGCTGCTAAAACTACAATCTTTCTATTAGATATTAATATTTAAAATTAATATTAATAGTAATATTACAATATTACTATTGGAATAATCAAGCGTGTTTTACAGAGTTCTTTCAGCCAAGGTGCAAAACTCCAACCATCAAACAAACTGTCCAGCCAAGATGGGTCACCTGTTGTAATTCGGTTAACTAAATCCCTTAGGCTTTGTAGCTGTTTATGAATAGAAACAGAATGATCAGATGAGCTCATACAACATAATCCCTCAACATCTTCACAGCCCTGCCCATGTGCTAGTAAAAGGAAGTCAATGGCAGCTCTGTTTTGTGAAGTGACCGCCTCTTCATCTGTCAGCAAATCACTGGTCACAGTAGAGGTGGCTTTGACTTCCTTGTTGAGCCAACAACCCACCTCGAGACCCGGGCAGCTTCCACCCTGCACAACTGCCAGTGTGAAGCTTTATTTTTGTTTACAGCTGTTAAACTTCTAACTTGTAGCCCATACTTTGCTCACCTCCTGCACAGCCTGCTCAATAAGAGCTGACTGTGTTCAGGACGCCTACAAGTGCTGTGTGTAACTTAACAATGAATTATCAGAGCCAGTGGTATTTTTCTTGCATACACCAAAGCAATTGGGTCTTAATGCTGAGTTCAAGTGGAAATAATTTGGCCTGTTAGCTCCTTAGAAATATGTTTCAAGCAGGCAAGTTCAAAGTTTTTGTACATCGGTTGAAGTGAAGAAAGTGTTGGTGATTGGTTTTCCAGGGATGTTTCCATTCATGCATTGCTTTGCAATGCTCCCTGTACAAGGGGAACTTTGAAAAATGCACAAATTTCCCTGCAGCTAGGGAAAGAACACTGCAAATCAAAAAGGGGTTTAAAAATCCATACAGCAAAGTCTAGTGGCACCACAAAGGCTGTTCTAAACCAGATTCACTTGAAAATGTAAATGGCATTGGTAGATTTTTAGGAAGCTCTTATGCAATGTGTTAATTAAAAACAGCCAGGAGTCAGGTCATTTTCTTATGAAGCTCTTACTCAGTACCTAAAATGGGGAAACAGCACATTTAATTGGAAAACCACTGTTAAGGGGGAAAAAATAATCACTGAGTGTTGCTTTCCTTAAACTGAGTTTTCTGAGGTCTTGTCAAACAGCAGTCACTCTGTATAGATGTCTTGGATCTGTTTAGGGTAAATAATAGTTAATGAAATAGAAAATGCTGCTGTTCTCTTGGTCATAGGCTTTGTTCTCTAAAGTGTTTTTTACTTGTTTTCTTTTTTACTTAGGCAACTTATGGCTAATGAACCACTGGAAAAATTGGGATTTAAAGACCTGATAAATGAGAAATCAAAAGAAAAACCTGAGAAGTCGTGATGAAGACAGACAACTTTGCCCCTCATGAAGGGAAAGCATCACTCTGAATGTAGTACATATTGTACATTCTGTTCATATTGCAATAGGAAGTGTTTCCTGAAAGAACCTTTTTTCCAAAGTTTAATTGTCCTAAAATAAGATTTTTCTTTAAATGAGCAAAAGTCTTGCCTTTGTCTGCTTTGCCCAATTATTTCTTAACTTCTTTCTTTTAATTTCTCCAGAGGCAAAACAGTTACAGCCAAAGTGTTCTCCGTCTCTGTAAGAACAGTGAAATCTTATTTTAATGGGACGAAAACCCAAACCAAACAATCCTTTATTGTGTAGGTCTTGAACTACTGATTGATCTTCTGTGGGCAGTACTGATCTGGTCACAGCACTTACTTGCCAAGTGGAAATAAAGCTGTTGTACTTTAAAATTGGTTTTTATTAAATACTGGCATTACTCCCCATCCCTGGGTGGTCTCACCCTGGTGTGGAAGACGTTGGGGTCCTGTGGGGGTACATGAGGCAGTGTTTTTTCATTCATTTCATCTTCCATCATTGTTGGGAGAGTGTTTCTAGTCCCAGACACCAGGCAGGGAGTGATTGTGCTTTTATTTACAGTGCCAGCAGTGTTCACCTATTTTTTTTTATCATTTAACTGGGCGTAGTGGTATTTCTCTTGCATGTCCTAATGCAGTTGAAGTCTTTCTTAATTAATGTTGAGTTCAAGCAGAAATAATTTGGTCTGTTAGCCCCCTAGAAATGTGTTTCAAGCAGGCAATAAATGTGTAAATCTTCTGGATGTGTTTCCCACTGTATGTTCTGCCCTGTTATCCCTGCTGCTTTTGTTTTTGTTTTTAACCCAGTGAATAGTTTCTCTGTCTGGCTGGCTCTCCCTGCCAAGGCAGTTCCCTGAGGTTCCACTCTTTATCTGGTGTCCCCTCTCTGATAGATCTCACCTCCCCTGCTGGCTGCTTTTGCTTCTGCCTCTCTCCACTGTGCATCTGCTCATCCTGAGTTCCAGGGAAGGGTGAAAGAACATTTTCTGCTCTTCATACTGATCATTGGGGCTGAGATTTGAATTGTTGCTCTGTCTAATCTGATGGAACAGAGTGCACATAGAGCAGGTTCCTGTTTGAAAAGGACATTTGCCTGCTGCTGCATATTTTATCCCACTTCATTCTACTGTTCAAATTGTATCTTTTGGTGAGATTAGTACATTTATAGGAAAGAAAGCAGAGATTGGATTGCTGCAACAGATACTAAAGGACATTTTATTAAACCACTGAATAAGAGCTTTCTTTTAGCTATACCAAGTTAGAATTAAAATAATCTCCAGCATCTTCAGAAGAAAGAAATCAAATTTCATGCTTCTGTGCTCCCTGAATATTATAAGGTGAAGTGAATTCCTGGTAGGTCTGAAAGAAGCCACCAGTGGTGGGGGAGTAATCTGGGCTGTTACCAGTGGTAGTTTCATTTTTTGGCTGTTACTCTGCACTGTTGTTTTGGCCAAGCAGTTCCTTCACCTGTTCCATCTGTGTTTCCCTGAGACATTGATGCCAGCCCTGTCCTCTCAGTTGTTAAAAAGTTTTTGAGGTCCTGAGTGATTTCCACCCTAACAAGACTGCAGGGGTGAGAGGTTTGCACCTTTCACCAGCCCTAATATCTCATCCTCATCCCTAAGATCTCATCCTCATCCTGCTTCCCAGCACAGTGAGTCAGCTGCTGTCCCCTCGTGCCAGGACAAGGAGAGAGCTGTCAGTGAATAGCTGAAAATTCAGGGGATGGGCAGAGGCACTTCTGTCCTGGCTGTAAGCATTGGCTGCAGAGAAGAATGTGAGCAGTGGAGGTTTAAGGGAAGCTCAGAGCTGCTGAGGGACATCAGACATTGAGATCTGATGCAGCTGAGAAGTGGTGGGGAAAAAGCCATTAGTGCCAGACCTGGGGTCAAACAGTTTTCCCAGCTTGCTCAAGGGGACAAGTCCCTGCAGCACTGGAGTCATCTGGGAGAGTACCCAGAATGTTCTTCAATTAATTCCTGCCAACATACAAATAATTAATTAAATCTTTCCACTTGAAACCTCTTTATTTTAGTATTGCTGGTGGTATCCAGGTTTGTGCTCCTTTAAACTGACAGTCGGGTGTAAGCCTAATGAAAGCAGTAGGTTCATAGCCAACTTTCCTGTGCCCAGGCCGAGGAGGAACCTCTCCAGGAGCCTGTCACCACCTTGGGAAAAACCTGTATTCTGGAAACGCTGGGCTGAGGTGTGCGTGCTCCAGGGGAGGCACTTTGTCAGGGACGCTGATTTTTAGGTGGAGCTGTTTGGAGCTGATGAGCTGCTGTGCTGTGGGAGTGCATCAATCTTCCAGTGAGGAGCCTGCCAGCTGCTGCCCGTGCCAGCGCTGCCGTGAAGCTCCTTCTGCTGACAGATCCTGCGACCTGGAGACAGGCAAACCACTGGGAATCAGCTGGGATTGACGTACAGCCTGCCAGCCGGGGTGTAATTGCACAGGTGTGGAAGGGATAGCCCGAAGCAGGAGGAAGTGGTGACAGTGTTGGAGTGAAGATCTGTGTGAGCTGTTACCATCGCAACAGAAATCAATAAGCCAGGGAGGTGCAATTGTCCTTTCTGCAGCTTTTCTGCAGCAAAGCCTCATTCACACCCTAATGAGGCACCCAGCTGCTTGGGATCCGTCCCAGGGAGTCCCTGGAGGGCTCTGGATCAGCAGAGCTTTGCCCACACATTCTTTGCTCAGATTAAAATCCACTCAAGCACAAAGAGCTTAACCTTGATCACAGCAGATATTTGCAGAGAGAACATTGCTGCAAGTTAACCATCGTGACGTCTTCCTGGGAAACCTTGAGCTCTAGGTGTATCCCTCCAGACAACTACAGTGACCTGCAGAACCAGGAAGAAAGGGTTTAATAAACATTTCCAGAGCTCTGGGTGTGCTTTCACAGAAAAGCCTACGCAAAGAGAGCCTCCTATGCTTGCTCTGGAAATGGGCCATGGTCCAAAGTCCTTTGTAGGAGCACAATGAGGCTGTGCCTCAGTGCTGAGGAGGGATTGTTGCTGCATCTGCCACCTGCAAGGACATACCTGGCATAGCAGGAGGGTCACAGCTGTCAGCACCTGTGGGGTGAATGTTTGGGGCTGTGAGCAGTCAGAGCAGTGGGTGTGCCTTCTGACCTTCACGTTTGGTCTGTCCCCAAAGCATTCTCCCAGTCTGTCCTGGCTTCAAGCCCTAGGAACTCCTTGTGGGTGTTACACTTGCAGTCAGTGGTCACCAGCTTGGTTTCCTTGGGAGAACAAGTTGTTGCTGGTGATTATTTGCCCTTGGGGCAGCAATCAAAACAGCTTTTACTTATTGCTGCCTTTGGTTTTGTCTGAACCAGGTGAGGGGCAACGATTTAAAGCATCTCTTAAATTTCACCTCGTTGTTGTCTTGCTCTAAGCAGAGAACTGAGAGGCAACACCATTTTACTGATCCTCTGGAATGAAACCTGGGTTGTAGGAGGCTGTGAGAGAAGGAACAGCCTGCTGCCATATAAAAAATGTCAGAAGCATCACTTGTTGCTGCTCTGAGAAGTGCCTTGGATGTTCTGGCTCCACTGGAGAGCAGTATTTTTCTACATTTCTCATCCATAATTCCTGGGATGGGAATGATACTTCTGCTAGTGTGCAGGACTGCTGTCATGTCTGGTAGCATATCTATCCAGAGCACTTCCGTGCTTTTGTGCCTGGAGGAGATCCATGCTAGAAGAGATCCTTCTGCTAAATTGGGAATGTTGTATATTATATCAGGTTTCCCACAAAATCAAAACTCTGACTCAGATTAATTTAAAAAAAGACTGGAAGTGCATATACAATATATATTTCCTTTTCAAGGGTATTTCAGTCAAAACTGGACATCTGACTAAACTTACCCTGTTTTAATTTTCTTAATGATTCTGCTTCTGTGAGTAACTGGCAATGTTGCATTTTTGTCAGGATGCAGCAGATTTTCTAGCTTACAGATTTCAAGACAAAATGCCTTCCTTCTGGAATGAAGGTGCCATATGGTTTGAAATGCATAATTGATCACTGCTCAAAATAGGAACTTCATAGAAAGTCACCAAGAAGTCCAATGAGTGTGTGCAGGGGACTTGATAGACCTTGATCCATTTTTTTGTTTCCTGGAGCTGATGATGATACAGGGACAGGTTTTTATGGCTCTCCCTAGAGGTTCTGATGCTTGTGCTCTCTCATTATCCAGGAGATTTTGGGATTTGCATTAGCAGGTGCATCAGTCTTATGCTTGCTGACTCCTGCTGGGCTTGGCTGAATGACAAGCTGGCACTCACCATATATCCCAAGAAAGGCCACAGTTCTGTGTGAGGTAAAACAGTTCAGCTGATCAGATCTGGTGGGCTCAATCCAGCCCTTGGTGTCCCACATTTCCCCACCTGCAGTGGGATGCCTGCACAAGCAGCCCTTCCCACACAGAGTGAGGTAGGTTCCTACTGCTGTGGGAGGGACGTTGGGTCCATCTGGCCGCCTGTCCTGCAGTGAGCAACACCATAAACCACCTTGTATTGTGGATGCTTTTCTGTCCAGGTCCTTGTGAATTATGGTAAACTCGGATAGGAGCAGTGCTGGAAAGCACCCTGGCAAAGAAATAGCAGGGGGGTGAAGAAAGCAAGGAGACAGAATGACCCAGGCTTTTCACTTCACCTCGATGGGTTTAAAAAGCAGGTGGTGGAGGTGCTTTTGCAGCCTCTTTGGGCAGCTGAGTCCTTTGCCTATTTCAGTAACCTTAGAGGAGATGACAGCTCTGATTTCTGGAGGATTTCTAGTTTTGTTGCTGCTTAGCAAGCCCTGCTAAGCAACAACTTGCTCACACACCCAGTTCTGATCCTGCTTGCAGAGCTGCTGAGCAAGGGGAGCACGTGGGAAGGCAGCAGCATGGGAGGGGGTGCTCTGTGAGGGAGTCAGGCCCCCTCGTGTCTCTCTATTTACATTTCTCTGTTATTAAACCATGCTCTGGTTTTCAGCTGGGTTTGGAAGCATCTCTCCTTAGAGGGCAAGGCAGGAGAATGATGGCACTACTGAATCTGGGACACCAGGATGGCCCTGAGGGTTTGATGTGATGCTGTGTGCTGCAGCCATCTGCTGCCAATCTAGCCAGGGCTCTTCTCCTCTGGGCTGCACTGACAGCCCCAGGTAGCAGGGCTGGGTGGATGGAAATGCATTTCACCCTACTGAGGAAGTCAGGTTTTGGGCAGGTAGACCCAGATGGGGAAAAAATATTCCCACTGCCACTCAGGATTGCAGAGAAGCTGCAGATCAGATCAATGCTGAGAAAATTGCTGGTAACTCAGGATGCTGAAGCAGGCAGGAACAAAACCCCCCACTGATAAATTAGTCTTCATGGTCCCATGAGCAAGCAGCAAGTAGGAAATCCCAGGGGTGTAATGAGGTTGGCTCCTTGCTGGGGGCTGAGGTTGCCTCCCTTGACTTTTGCACTTTAGTGTGGGGGTGGGAGTTAAGTTGTGCTGATTCCAGCCCCTGGATTAAGCAGGTTGTCTTTAGCCTTGTCCTCACCACCCAGCCCATACAGAGCACAGGCTCTGGGGTGTGCCTCTTGTTTGGCACATCTCCCGTGTCCATGTGCATGCTCAGGGTGGTTGCTAAGGCAGCACAAATCTTCTCTGTGCTTTCCAATTTCTGTCTGATCCAGAGGTGTAGGTGTACTGTGTCCATGTCTAACCCCAGGGCAGGATCTGTGTGGGAGAGCAGGGGCAGTGCCACGGATCAGGAGTAAGCAGTCTGTGTGCACAGACATCCCTGGCAGTGGTGAGGTGGGTGGGGTGGGGGGTTTAGTTTCGTTTCCCCCAGCCCCAAACTGTGCTGCAGAGCCTGGTGGAAAAGAGGGACTGTCCACTGCCAACAGCCAGGATTTGGCATGGAGGGGAACATCTCTGGCAGGAGAGGACCTTGTGTGAGGGGAGATGCTCAGGCTGTGCATGGGCAGCACAGAGATGTTACAGGAACTGGGTCACTGCAGGGCTGTGCTGGCAGGAGGTGCAAGTTCTGGTCAAACAGAGATGCTGAGTTCACTGGCTGCTGAAAAAGAACCAGGTAGGTGAAAAATGAGAGCGAGTCTGGAACATCTACCTCCATCCTTTTAGCAGGCATGGCAGGAGACTTGCAGGTGTGGTGGTGCCAGCTAGAAGGACCCATTTGAGCACAGAGATGTCTGGATTGATGGCTTTATTTCAGCTTATTTAGCAAGTAATAGGCAGGGGGGTGATGTTTATCACTGAAACTGGAGCTGGCTGTACTTTAGATCACAGCTCTAATCGGCTGCCCTGACTGGGACAGTAAATCACTTCAGCAGCACTAATAACAGGGTGATGGGTGTAGTAAACCCTCTGTGGCAGCAATAACCTGGTCCTGCTGGTTCTTTCACTCAGGTTGGTGCTTCTGCTCTGCTTTGTTTATTAAAACTCTTTCACAAAAGTCACCTGGGTGACTGCTCCGACTCAGCCATTGAAATGGCTGCTCTCCTGCCATTCCCCAACCTGGCTTGGGCTCTTTTTATACCCTGCTATAAAACTGTTTATTTTTGCACCTGTTTAGAAAGGCTTTTTGGCCACAGGGGTCTCATGATGTTGTTTTCATGGCTTCTGGAGCAGGGCTGCTCTGTTGTTGCTAGAAATAATTGCTGTTAATTAATTCTTTGCTGATTTTTCTTTGGCAAAGCATACTGAAATAAACAGATAAATGAGCAGCATGCTCCATATCTCGACGTTGTGGGAGCTTTTAGGAGGCATACAGTGACATCCAAACAATTCCATCAGCAGCCAGAGGAACGGCAGGACATGGCCCTCAACTTTCTGTGGACAAAGTTAATTGGGGGGAGGCTGAATTACCATCTCCAGCTGTTTGACAGCTCTCTTCAGGCCATCATTTTAAATCTCTTTCTAGAGAAAAACCACAGTTTTGTTTCCATCTACTGCTTTATTCAAATCACAGCTGAGCAGTGCTACAGAAGGGGATGTGCTCTCAGCTGCCTGAGCTGGACCAGCAGCCTGTGACACGAGACTGACCACTGGGGCCACTAACTGCACTGTTTTCTCTCTTCTTCTATGGCTTTTTGAAATGGTTTTTCTTTTTTTCTTCTGAGGAACTCGGGCTCTGCTGCAGAGACTTCCAGACCAGGAGTGAAGTGCTGGGCTTTCCCCCGTGTCCCGTGGTCCTGCCTGTGGCACCATCACCCTCTCTGCTCTGTGTCCCTGGCTGGAGCAGCCCCTGGTTCCCAGCGCCCAGAGCCGGCAGCAGGTGGGTGGGTCACTTCGGTCTCCACCCTGGAAGGTGACATCACACAGCTCAGTCTCCTGCTTGAATGTCTCCCAGCTGTTCCTGGAAGGATGAGCCATTTGAGCCAGGAAGAGATTAAATTATCGGAATAAAGCAAAAGCAATCTCCATGATAAGTGCTGCCCTGCTGTTTGCACACCGAAGCTGTCCTGCTGTGTCTGACTCAGACTGAATTGATGACGTCCTGCTCTGAATAATCACTTTGACTTTTTTTTGGAGGAGCTGATCCCCTGATGCATGAGTGTCATCACACACAGGCTGGCTTTCTCCATACAGAGATTCCACAGGCCTCAGTCTCTCAATTAGGGTAAATCAGGAATAATGCTAAAAGCAGTGTCTGCCACAGACGTAGGTGAACTGTTGACTTCCTTGGACTAATTTCATCTCCTCTGTGCACAGAAAAGAGCCTGTCATTGGGCAATAGAAATCAGCACATCTCCAGCTGGTTCACTGCAGCTGCCATGGAGCCAATTCCCTCAGCTGCCCCCTCCATGTCATATTTTACATCATAGGAAATGGGTTTGGTGCAACAACAGGACTGTTGCAGAGCTGTTTCTCCTAAATTGAGATTTCCCCAGGTGCCGTGGAGCAGACGTACAAATATCCAACATCTTCCAGCCATCAATTACCCTCTCTCTCTCTCTCTCTCTGATGTATTTTGGCTCCCAACCACGCTGTCTGAGCAAATAAACAGCCCCTGCAACCACTTACTGACCCCCAAACCATCCCATTGCTGGCCAGAGGCAGGCAGAAAAGAAACTGAAAGGATGTCCTGAGCACATGACGGGCTGGTGACTGGAGAAGTTTTGTGGCAGCATGGCTGTGGGAGAGCACTAATCAGCTCTGGACTGTTGCAGAAATCTAAAAAAAGATTTTGGTCTGAACCTCCCCACTTGTCTTCATTCTCCCCAGTTCTGCTTCCCTGCAAAGGAGCTCTGTGGTCTGGTTTGCATGGTGGTAACTGCATGACTGTTCAGTCTTGGGGGCAAAGGATTCCCCTTTTTTCACACTGGTGACACTGGGCTGCAATAGAATTAACTACTATGCAAATGGAAGGAAACCCTGAACTGCAGATCACTCTGCAGTGAGACACTTTTAGAGCTGCACAACACTTTGTCTTCTTGGAGGGCTGCTGCAGGTGCAGAGCAGCTCTGCAGACACAGGACGTCACAGTTCTTTTTCCACCCTCACATCATTTTCTCCTGCATTATCCTCTTCAACTCAATCCACACATCCTGACCACATAGATGCTGTGAGTGTGCTTTTCCCTGTTCCACACAAAAAAAATCTCACAGGCTCCATACAGCAATTTGCTCAAAAGAAGAGAAAGTTGGCATCAGTATTGGATTTTTGGTTCAAGAGTTTTTAAACTGCCCTGCTCTGAGCTCTCTGCTCTGTGATATTCCTCCCTCCCAGCTATACCCACTCTTGATTTAACTAGATAACCCAGAAAAATCTTTCTTTTTTTAAAAGAAAAACCTCTAGGATTGGTTTCTTCCTTTTTTCTTTTTCTTTTGAACAGGAAACCAATACTGCAACGGAAATGAGCTGGTGCTCGTTTAACATAGGTGCGGGTGCCAGTGCTGCAGCTTGCTCACACAAACCTCCAGCTGCCAGAGCTGCCTCCCCTGTGGTGCTGAGGAAGCCTATGGAATCCTGCCTGGTGTATCTGCTACTCCAGAGTTTTGCTCGAATGCAGTTGCCGTGGCATGAATTATTGATATTTCTGTTCAGGTTTGCTGTTCATGCAGGAATTTGCAGTGCTTCCCCACCTTGTGCTGGGAATGCGCTCCCGGGTCACATCAAGGCTCGTGTTTAACACCCTGTTACTTGCACGGTTGTGACATTGATTTATCCATTTCAGGGCTAGGCCTGGGAAATTAACTAAACCCCAGAGTAAACAGCTCTTTCCTAACAAAAGGCAGTCTCGGCGTGAAAGGAGCTGATGTGGAAGGGCAGGGAGAAGGTGTAGTTATGTCTGTGCATTTTCAGGGCGTCACCACAAAGGTGATGGAAAGGTTTCTAGGAATTTCTGGGCGTTCTTTGGCCTGACCTCAGTATCTGGCATTTCCAGAGGCTGCCCTTGCTGCCACTGTGCTTAGCATCTCGGGAGATGGCATTAATGACGGCCGTTTCTAAGGCAACAACCTTGTGACTTAGAAAAGACTGAGTTAAAAGTGTGTATGTTTATAAACAAACACATCTTACACATAAATATGTAAGTACTTACATACATATGGATATGAATTTATGCCAGACCTCCAAGTCACTTAGCAGTGGAGAGACAGGAAGCATCTGAATGAGGGTGAGGTATTGACAGCAACAACCCATCTCCGGAGAGTTTGGTCAGAGATTTTGCAAGAAATAGGAGCTGTGGCCACATTTCTCTTCACAGAGAAAAGCAAAGCACAACTTCCCAAAAATATTTCTGAGATTTACATTCTATGAACCACAGAGAAAGAAAAAACAATTCTTATCTCATTTACTGCTCCTGTGTTTTTGAACAAGTAGAATACATCGTAAGAAATTATTTACCTAAAAAAAATTAGTAATTAAATACTAGTGTAAGTGTTTTGATTCATTAACCAATTAAATCCATATGTCTGTGTCGGGACTGTCAGTGGGCAGTCACAAAATTCTGTACAGTTAAGTTAAATTAAGTACTTGTACAATTTCAATTTAAATGTAATATTATATAGTATAATAAAGTAATTAATTAGCCTTCTAATATCAATAGAGTCAAATGCATCATTTCTCCCCATCATCGAAGTTACCCTGCTTTTACAATAAGGAGAAAATTAATTTAGGCATTCCCTGAAAGGTGCTACCACAGGAAAAGTGTGGGGCAAAGCTCAGAGGAGGGAACAGTCTGACATGGACAAGCCTGAGCAGCAATGCCCATCAGCCTCCCCCAGCCCTGCAGGGGCAACCTTTGCTCTTTACCCCGTGTGAGATATAAACTCAGATACAGTCCCTGCTCTACGCCAGCAATCACACTCCTCAGGAGTCAGTGTCCATCAGGAGAGCCTCAGTGCCTGCCCTGGATCAACACTGTGCCAACCAACACTGGGGCAATACCCAACCTCTCAGCCTTGGATAAACCAGGAGTAAATTTACAGAGATACCCTTGTACATGTGAGGTTGGCTCAAGCCTTTGATTTCCATTAAGAAAAAGTTTATCTTCATTTCTGGCTCATTTAGTTCCAACTTTTCTCCCTGACTCTCCACATTCCCTCCACCCACATGAGCTGTTGTTTCCCCTGTGGAGTCTGGAGTAATTGTGATGAGATTTAAATGCTGAGGATGCTGCTGATCGACCCTTGCTGGCCCTGCTCCCCTGCTCTTCCTGTCCTTTATGAAACTCTCCCCTCTCATCATTGACAACAGGCTCTGTTTTATTTGATTTTATTACAAGATATAAATTTCTGTCTGCAGCCCTGGCTTCCAGCACGTGGAGGAGAGACAGGAATTGCCTAGCAACCAGGGGAACAAAAAATTAAGAGAATCAATAAGTCTTAATGGAAAGCTAAACAGAGACTTTCAAACCAAACCCCCTCCCTGCTCCCAGCCCTGGCCCACAGTAAGTCCATGACAATGTGCAGCATCCTGGCTACTGCAAGAAGCATTCAGCAAATGCCTCTTCTGCAAAAGCCAAAGTGCACATGAAAACCTGGCCTAACTTGGGCTTAAGTAAAGCTCTGATCCTCTTTTACACTGCATTTACACTGTCAAGCTTGAACACAGCACAGGTGTGCAGGGTTAAGGTACTCTGCTGAGCTGGTTTCACTCTGAGGCTGTTAGAAGTCAGTGCTCCAGGTAAGTGTTAGTGACTCAGGGGCTGAAGAAGGTGAGGGTCTGGGTGCAGCACCTCAGTTTCCCCACAACGGGTCTGTGAGGAGGATTGTGCCTTTGGTTAGGATGGGAGTGAGTTTCCAGACATTATCAAGCTGTGTGTGTAAATCCAGCAAGCCCAGCATGATGTGTGACACTGGGTTGAGTCAGCAAGGAACAGTCCAGCATCAGTTTAAAATGGAAATAAACCTGGATGCAGTCACCTGTCTGGCAGCACAAATGCAAAGGTCATTTAGGAAAATGTGTTCCGGGCAAAGGGAGCATTGTAAATGTACCAGGCCATGACTCTGCCTGTATTTAAGGGGCTATTTTCTCCCACAAAGTCTTCTCAGGAACCTGCTCACATCCTCATGTTTGCAGCATCAAGATGGTGGTTGGTTGTGGAACTTTTCCAGGAGCTACTGGCAGCCTCCTCCTGCAGATGCTCGTGCACACCCTCAGTCTCATGGGCAGCATGAATGGCATGAGCTGGGCTTGCTTTGTTGGAGGAAACAGAGTTGGATGATTTAAATGGGGACTTGCTTTGCAAAACCAAGATTGTTTTTGTAAGCAGAGACTTGTGAACCACAAACAGGACATTGCAGCATCACAGGTGACCCATACACGAGAAAGTTTCAGCAGGGGTTAAGGAGACACAGGTCTGAGCCCTTCCTTGGCCAAAAGCTTCCCACATCCTGCCCTGAGTGACACTTTAGTCTTTGACTGCCAAAACAAGGAGTCTTGCCCCATAGATGGCATGAGATAGACACACATGATGGCACAGGGATGGTTTCCCCCCTGATACTCCCCTGACACCATGGAGGTGTGAAAAACGCGGGAAGACATTGGAGGACAGTCCTGCCAAGACACAGACATGGAAGCTGGTGGTGATGCACAAGGACAGCAGTGAAGGAGGAGTGTTTTGGAGTGCACGGGGCTACTGATGAGACCTTCACAAGTACCTCCAAAAGCTGCTGATGTTAGAGGGGCATCCCAAACGTGCTGTTCATGAACCTGCCGAAGTGCTTAAGTGGCAAGGCCCTGACCAGGGAGAGCTGGGGTCGCTACCAGCCGCCACCTCGCACAGGTGAAGACCCTCGGCTCCCACCGGCGACAGCATCCCCTCCGCGGGCAGGAGTTAACCCGGGAAAGGCACCCCTGAGTGCCGGGGACACCCGGCGGGATGGGATGCCCTGAAGGTCGGGGACCCCCTCGGGGGTAGGGGCCGCCCGGTGACGCGCTGCCGCTGGAGGTCGCGGGCGAGCGGCGCGGGGAGCCGGCAGCGNGATGGAGCCGCCCGGGCGCCGCCCGCCTCGCCAGCGCCCCCCGCCCGCGCCATGAGGCTGCCGTAGCGGCGGAGAGAGCGCAGCCCCGCCGAGCCGCCCCCATGGCGAAGGAGAGGAGCAGGAAGGCGCTGCTGGAGCTGCTCCAGCGGCCGGGGAACGCGGCGTGCGCCGACTGCGCCGCCCCGGGTAAGGGCAGGGGAGGCGGGGGGCGCGGGCGGCGGCTGCACCTGCACCTGTCCGCACGGCTCGGTACCGCACGGCTCGGTACTGCATGGCACGGTACCGCACGGCTCGGCACGGCAGCGACGGGGCGCGGGGCTCTGCCCTCTACGGGAGCCGCGGGGGTTGCGCCCCGCCGAGGGTGTGCCCGAACCCCCTCCCCACCGCGGGGGATGCAGCGGGGATGCTCCGGGGCTGGTGGAGGGATGCGCTGCGCTGCCGTGGTCCCCGCGGACCAGCCCCGGCCGAGGTTTCCCCAATTTCCCCCCGGGCCGGCCCGGCTCCTCGCCCGGCCGTGAGCGCTGATGTCATCCCGGCGGGTCCCCGCGGGCTGCAGCGCAGCCGGGGCCGGTAACCGGGCGGTGGGGGCTCTGCCGGGCTGCCCTGCCTGCGAGGGCGGCGTGTCCTCCGTGTCCCCTCGGCCGCTCCTGCCCTGTCAGTGAGCAAACACATGGGGACAACCGGAGGCAGGGCTGCGGACATCCTGCCCGACAACCTTTGCCCGGCTGCCATCGATGGGTGCCTCAGCTGCGCAGGGAGCGGGGCTGGAATGTCTGTAGACGTCTTCGTGTGCGGAGGGGAGAAAATCTGGGCTGGGAATGTCTTCTTCGCCTTTTAGGTGGTGAATTTTTGGGGTCGGGCCGTGATGCTGCTGCTGAGCAGAGTCTGCGTGGGGTGGTGGGATCTGTCTTTAAGAACAACCTTAGAAAAATTGCAGAGCAAGTAACTTCCCTGTTTTTAAAAAGAAAAAAAAAAATCACCATACAGAAAAACCTCAATTTGTATTAGCTTGAGCTGGAGGGCTCTGAAGAGGGGTGTAGAAAGGATGTCCTTCCCAGCCTCTGTCCAGCTGAGCCCTATTTTCCCAGCTATTGATTTGTTTAGGATGTCAAGATCTACTGGATACCGCTATCCAGCTCGTACCATTCCCAGTGGTTTTACATCCCTAATCTGCATCCCAGGACACTGCAGTTCGCTTTCAGATGCCTTGTGTCCTCAGGTACCCAGCTGGAAAGGACAAAGAACTTTGGGCACAGCGTGAACGGCTTTGCAGCGCCGCGCTGCTCTGCCTGCTCCCACCCATCTGCTGCCGGCTGTTGCTGTCTGACTGTACCAGCCCACCTCGGAGGTGGCTTGCTGAGCACAGCCTGGGCTCCCCGTGTAGGTGTCTGCCTAAATTGTTCCTTCCTGGAGAAAACTTTACAAACCTGGGCCGTTCAGATCAGCAGGGTGATTCTCCTTCACCCTGTGGGTATAGAACATAAAACCCCCAGGCAAAATGGGAAGTTTCTCAGCATCACCAGGGTGGAGATGGAGCTGTAGGTCAATAAAATAGCTCATATCAGGATAAGGAGGTTGTTGTTAAAGGCACCAAAATGGCTTTTAAAACAAGAAAACCATACTTTGGTTTTGGTGACGTTTGCATACAGAGCTGTCTTAGTGAATCTGAAAGTCAGAGAGGAGAATTTGGGCCAGTGTCTTTTGTAAGTCAAGATGTGCTATATTAACATCATTCAGCCTCTTCTGAACCCTCATGGCATTATTCCTTAGGACCACCTCCCTGTTCATCAACCCAATTTCTTTAGTGACTACTTTGCTTTAGGTTCTTTGGCAAACAAGGGCTGTTCATGGTGCTGTAATGTGCTCGTCTGCCTGGGAGTGACAATAAACTTGAGATGCCCTGGGCTACTTAACACAAGATAATAACTTGTGTCTGTAGGTAGTATAGAAAATATTCAGCCTGAATTCAGTTATTCAGGCTGGGCAGGTGTGGCAGGTCAGCTCTTACTGGGGATGAGGTAATGCAGCAGAGGCAGGATAACTATCCAGAGAGCCTCCAGAAAGGGGTGCAAGAATGTTCTTTGCTGAGAAGTGGGATGCACAAAAAGATAAAGGTGGCAGCTGACACTGGAAAAGTACCAAAGCAGAGAAAATGAAGTGAGAAGGAAGGAAGAGGGAGGGTGTGGAATGAGCAGAAGGTGAGGGAAGCAGGGCAGACTTGTGCTTTCCCACATGTGAGCATCACCGTGGGGCTGATCAGGTACAGCTGGGGGGAAGCCAAAGATCAGGGTTTGCTATTGCTGTTTCTCAGGTGGGTGAGTGCCTTTCCCTGAAATCTTCTGTTAGTACAGGATCCATGATAAGAGGGAGCCATTTAGCTCAGGGATGCTCCTAACAAAGAATAGGATGGGTTGGAAATGTAACAGGGGAAAATTCTGTTAGTCACTTTAATTTGTGTATTTGGAAGCCAGCTGGGTTTTCTTTTTCTTTTGGAAATATTTGTTTGAGAAATCAGCCAGCCAGTGAAAGTTTGTTTGTTTTTTTCCTTCCCTGCTGTCGAAAGGGGTTATTTTCTTTTGTTACTGCTTTGGCATTTGGGAGAGGCTCAGTAGCCAGAGCCCTGAAGCCACAGCTTGTCCCAGGTGTTCTGTGTCCTGTCACAAACCCCTGGTGCAGTGGAGCTCTCAGTGTGGCTGGGCTGAGCTGTGACCATACAAAAGTCAAAGCCAGGAACAGACATGGGGCATCAGGGGAGGCTTTTCCTCCTGGGCTGGGTAAGTAACTTCATCCCCTGCAGGACCAACCCATCTCCTTGGGTACATCTGGGCACAGCCTGCTGCTTTGCCAGAATTTGTCACTTAATCATGACAGAGGATTATTAAAGTGGCCCAGCCCTGTGAGGCTGCCCTGTCCAAGGTGTGTTTCCCTTGTCCATGCACAGGATGTGCACACTTGCACCTGGGTGGAAATGGGGTATTGAGTGTGGCGCTCAGGAAGGTCAGATCTGGGTCTTCCCCAGGACCTGTGTGTATGTCTGACAGAAAAAAAAAAAAAAAAAAAAATCTCATGTGCAAAACCAGAGGTTTCAAACAGATGCTAAAGTAGAAAGTAAAAACCAGAGTGTAAAATAACTGAGAGATTACATTTTTCACTTGCAGGTTTTTTGTGTTTGGAATTTTTTTTTTTTTTAGGTTTTTATTAATTGTGTTTTTATAAAACCTTAAATTGCAAGGAAAGGTTGTTTTGAATAAAAGATATTTCAGTTGCAAAAAATGTCATTGATCTGTAATGCATAATGAGACTGCCTTGGTTACATCTTCGGGACTGAATTCTGGGTAGGAGCCACTAATAAAGTCTCATTAGATGGGGCTTTGGGTCCTGTGTCATTACACATTTCTGTGTCCTGACTGTTGTGTTTTTTTTGCGGGTTTAAAGCTGTGCTTTCTCAGTGAAGACAGCATGGTAAATGCAGTCTTGAGTGCAAACTGAGCAATGTTACTGAATTGCTGGTGTGTAATGGCTCTCTGTGCATTAGAATAATCTTTTTTTCTTCAAGACTAATGTGGCAGTTCAGCCTTTTCTTTTTCTAAATGATTCTTTGTCTCAGGCAATCTTTCCTCACATCATAAGACGGATGGTTATCTATGGGCATAACAAGACCTTGAGTATTTCTCTCTTTATTTTTCTATGACTTAGGCTCGTGTTTCCATGGAGTGAGAATTATTTTACATTGTAGGAGGACAGAGAGGCTCTGAAGACAGAAATGGAAATCCCATCAAAGCAATCCTGCAGTTTAAACCCTCCAGCAGCAGTTTACATGGCTTGTTATCATTTTATCTTTCTTATTTGGGATGGATTACTGGGACATGGATCCTGGCTAACACTGGCCTCTGTGCCTGAGGCCCCGAGGGGGTGAAGGATGGAGGAAGAACAGAAGGCTCCTGCTGGAGGGGAGTCTGGAATTGGAGCTTTGTGCTGCAGAGCCGAGCAGATCTGGTGTTCTGGTGTAACAGAACCCTCTGGAAGCCTGAGGGTGGCTGAGGTGCTTGTAAACACCTTTTCCTTCTCAGTTCTACAGTGGATGAAGCTTTTGCACTCCCTGGATGTCAGCAAGTGAGGGCGGTGATTAGAGGGAAACCCTGAGCGCTGGGGGCTGCTGGATTTGCTCAGGATTGAGGAGGGCACTGATTTGATCTCAGCCCTCTCCTTCCTCCCTGCAACCGCTGCTCCTGAAATCCCAGATGGGGAAGGTGACTGAGTCACCGGGTCCTGCCAAGTGCTGCCCATGCCCTCGGGGAGTGATGGGGCTCTGCCTCGCAGCTCTTCCCTCTCTTGCCCCCTCTGCCTCCCACTGGAAAGCTGTTCCAGAGCTCTGCTGCTCTAATGGTGTGAAACGGGATTTTCATCATCCAGCTCAAAGTGGAAACTTGTTCCTGCACCTCCATTGTCCTCTCACTTAAATACTGAATTTTTTCTTCTTTTTTTTCCTTTTTTTTTTTTTTTTTTTTGTCCCTGGAAATTGGCCAGCCTTTCTCCCCAGCTGTAAGCAGAGGGGTGAGAAGGAAAAAAAAATTTTAAAAAGTCCCACAGCAGCTGTGTTTAACTCAATGCCACTTTCTGGAGGAAAAAAAAGGCTTTTTGGAACAAAGGAGGTTTAATGTGATGGTGGTTTTTGTCCAGCCTGGTGCCTGGGCTGCAGCACAATCGTGGGCTGCAGACAGTGAGAGGGGGCTGCTGGGACCTGCCAGCTGAATTAAAAGACCTTGGCAAGTTCAGTGCCTTCACTGAAAAATTTTCCTACTTAGAGAGGAGAGTTGGTGGGAGGTGGTTTGACTTCAGTGTTAACTCTTTTATTGTTATTTTTCAACATGCATGACCAGGGTCTGTTTATCAGCCTCCTAATCCTTCCCCAGGGTAAATAGCTGCAGAACTTCGGTGCTGAACACGAGGTTCTCTGTCTTGGGCATGGAGGAAATGAGCAGCAAGCAGGAAAGGCTTTGTGCTTGTGTGGATTGCACTGAAATCCCTGTGGTTCTACTCTGTATCAATGAGTCACATTGCAGGGTAAAAGAGGCTTTGTTTTTCTGGAGAGGTCTCTTTATCACCTCAAACAGGAGAGGGTTCAGGAAAATCCACTGAATCTGCATCCCAAGCAAGGACCAGCTCCCACCCAGCTGGGGTGGCAGGGATGCAGCGGGGTCAGGCCATCATTTGTGTGCTGGAGGATGGGTTGAGGATGTGTTGCTGTGCATTGGTCTCAGGTGTTTGCCTTGATCGTCAGTATTGTGCTATTGGTAGTGATAAATGTAGTTTAAGGCAAAAGGTGGAGCTGGAGCATCCAAGTTTTGGGACTCTTTGGGTTCTTGCTCTTGTCTACTTTGAGCCTGTTGCTGCTCTGCTTCATGGGATTTTGGATTGATGGCATCTAGGGATTTTCGAACTGGAACCCCATCATTATATTCTGGATACAGGAAATACTGATTATTTATTTTAAAAAATCCATTACCATCCAGCTTCCAAACTCTTTGGTTTCTATACGTTGTCCTGTGTCTTATGTTGTTTTTTTTCCATTATATTTTCTGTGTGTGGCCTTCATTTTCTTCTTTTCCCCAAGTTCAGGAATGCTGGGTTCAAGCTGCAGTGTTCATGGTTCACTGTGCTGGCTTTTCCTGAGGCTCTGGTAAAAAGGGCTGGGTGGACAAGTTAGTTTCTGAATTTAGCTGTGTTTCCCAGGTGTTTTAGTTTTGTTTTGGGTGCTTCTCTAATCTCTGGCTTTGCCTTTGCCTTCAGATGAATGAGATGGGAAAATACCAGCCCAGTGCCCTTCTTCTGAGCTTAGTTGAGCTTTGTTTGTTTCTTTAATTTTTAAAATGAAGCTGACTCATGTCTTTATTTTGAAAGGCATTATGATCTGTTTATAAGTTACCAGGAATCTCTACCACATTGGGCAATGAAGGCCTTTTAGAGCTGGAATTGGTCATTCAGGATAAGAGTCTTTCTGCACTTAAAGCAGTGTATTTGGTTTAATGTTCCCGTTGTTCCTCGTTCATTTTTATTCCTTTTGGCTTGAAATAATGGAATAAAGTAATTTGTGTGGAACTTAGGCATGCTGGAGAGTTTTCATTAGGCTTCACTGCTGTTTGCTCAAAATTCTGGAGGCTTAGGAAAAAAATCATCTTTTTGTGAGCAATGCCCAAAAAGCCAAGATTATGACATATTGCCATTTCATTGCACTTTTTTGGCACGTGCCCAGACAGAATAATAAAATTACTGAACTCTCAGTAGTGCCCAGCATGGAGAACGTGTTCCAGCTGTTGGAGTGTCCGGCAGCAAGGTGGACTTCACCTCTCTGTGGAGGCCTCCACTTGCCAGCCACGCAGCCTGGGGTCACTGGCTCACTAAACTAATGGTGCTGCCCCAAAATTCACTGCTGTGTGTGAAGACACTCAAGAAAATTTATTTTCATGTTTGGTAAGATGTTGTCTAATCCCTGGTGCATCTGTTTGAAGGGCTGGAGTCTGTGATAAGCCAAGGCTGGGGATCACTGGCGTTATCCACCCTGTCCCTGAGCTGAGAATTTCTGCTGGAGAGCAGAGAGAGGGACCATGATGTGGTGGGGAGCAGCACAGCCACTGAGAGCCCCAAAGGCCATAAAAGGCTTTGGAGGAGCATCCCTGCAGCCGTGGGTGCTGGCCCTGGCTGGCCACGCCTGGGGTGTCACCGGTCCCTGCAGACGCGTGGGTGTGGCTGTGTCCTCGCTGGGCTTCTTTGAAAATGGTGTCACGAGTGCAGGGAGTGGGGGACAAGGGGAAGCAGCGTTGGCAGAGCCCTCCAGAAGCTGGAGCTGGGGAATCCTCCACCCCCTGCTTCCTGGCCACGGGCAGAGCTGTGCCACGGGGAGGTCACAGGGGAGCACGAGCCCGAGGGCTCTCATGGCTCTGCAATTCTTTGGTTTGTGCAGATGAGGCTGAGAAATTCCTTTTGGCTTTCAGCTAAAGCCTGCAAAGGTTTGGGCTGCCTTGCTTCCTGTTAGATGTCCTCAGCCAGGAGAGCAAGAACCATGAGAAATCTCAAATTATGGTAACAGTGACATTTCAGAGAGACTTGCCCTGGCAGATCAGTTTGTTCTGGGGGCTCTCACTACCCAGCAATTTTTTGGATGGGGCTAAGTACCTGAGGTCTTTGAACTCTCTTCCTGCCTGGTGTTTCCTTTGGGACTAAACCCAGCTGCCAAATGTGGGTGTTTTTGGGCTGTGACAGGAGAGCAGCACACAACCAGCTGAGCATCCACAATTCCTCCACCCACCCTTGCCACAAAATACATATTTCTAAAACCAGAAGAGCAGTGAGGAGGAAGTTGCTATTAATGCCTGGCTGAGATGTGAGTGGCCAGGGTCAGGTCTGGTGGAGCGGGTGAAAAGTGCATCTCTGTCTTGGTGCTCCTTGAAATTTGCTGTGTGGGACACTGGTGGTGTTGGATGGACACTGATTTGGGTCTAGGCAGGAGGGGAAATGCTGAAGGGAAGGTGACCAGGAGGAGATAGCCACTGGCTGTGGTTTATAAGAACAAGCTGAGAACATCCCTTCACTGACCCCATTGTCTCTGCTCCTCTGAAGGACTGTCACCCTCTGGCAGCCCCACATGGTGACCCTGTGTATGTGATGGGATGTAGGGGTGTGTATGTACCCTGTGATGTAATCCAGCTTTTGTTTGCTTAATTAGACAAGGCTTGACAAGGTGTGGAGCATGGGGGAAGCGTGTTTAAGAGTCTGGTCTGAAGAAGATCCTGTTGGTGTGAGGAGGATGCTCTAAAACCCCTGACTGAAACCTGTTTCTTGAGGTGCTGTTAGCCCATGCCAGGGAGAGACAGCTTGGATATGAGCTGACTTGGTGGCCACTGGAGCTGGAGTCTCCTCCAGGATCTTCTTGCAGGATGTTGTTCCACCAGAATGTGTCCCTCTCCCAGGCTGGAGGAAGGTGTGCAGCCTGCTGGTCCTGTCACACACAGCAGTGCAGGCAGGGGAGGGGTTACCTCTTGGGCAGGACTTTGGAAGCCTGACTCCACAAAGCTGCAGACAGCATGAAGAAATCCACCTGCATGCCTAAGATAAATCTGGTAATATTAAAGAGGCGTTGGGACTCCCAATAAATCATGTTTTATTGGCCAGTGCATACTTTGAGACCTGTTTCCATGGGTTGGGCAGTGCTTTGATCAGATCTCGTTGCTCTGGGAAGGATTGAAGCTCAGCTATCCTGGAGTGGCTGTGCTGAACTCTGGGACCCAGCTCCAAGCTCTGCTGCCACAGCTTCCTCACCATGCCACAGCTCTGGACCCTCTTACCATGTGTCTGATCCTCTGCATTAAGGGCAGTGATGGCTCTTTGAACATGAGACCCTGCTGCTGTCACCTTGCCTGACCTGCACCCTTTGGGACCCTTCAGCAGTGCTGAACCTGTGGATGGTTTTGTGGCAGGAAGTTTGGAGAGCCCCAGACTTTGATTACAAACAAGTTTTGGGATGATGAGTTAGAGCACAGAAAATGCCTGAGCATGAAAAACTCTTGATTCTTGCTGCCAGCCTACAGCCCAATAACTGGCCACAGTCTTTGAGGTCGGAATGAGTGGGGTGCATGATCTGGGATGGGGTGTGAAGCTGAGTCACCCAGTGCTTGTGGAAGCAGCAGGGTGGGCAGCACCAGGCCCTTAGATCAACGTGACTGGTTTTGTACTTGCCAGGCTTGAGTTGTAGTCACTGGGGTCTCTGGTGAGGATAGGAGACCATGTGAAATAGGAAAAAACCCACCTTTGTGTCTGCTGGTGGCTGATGGGACTTGTATCAGCTTGGGAGTTTGCTCCCCTCTCCCATGTGGGCACCCAGCTGTGTCTGATGAGAATCCTCATTTAGCACTGGGGTTTACATCTGAGCAGAGCCACCTCTGGAGAACTGAATTGCTCTTCCCTAGGGTGGGCTGGGGAGGCTGGTGGCTGTCCCTGCAGGCAAGGCTGGTGGCAGCCCTTGGTTACCCCTCAGGAGCTGAGCTGCCCCATGCCAGCCTGCTCCCTGCACTGACACAGCCAGAGCATTAAATATGGATTAGGAGGAGGAAGCACACTCCCTTGCCTTTCATAAATAATTGCTGTGCTGTGGGCAGTGAGGGTTCAGGGTGACCACAGCAGGGGAATAAAAGGATGATGAGGGGCTGTCAGAGGGGAAGACCTGCCCTTACCCAGCCTGATGCCATGGGTAGGCTGAGGGGCTCCCAGCCCTGTGGGTTTGGGGAGGATGGAGGATTTAGTGTCTGGCTGGGTGACCTGCAGTGAAGCTCGTTCTGCTGGGGCGCAGCTGGAGCCGCAGGCGCTGACATTTGCCTTGGAGTTCAAACAAAGATCCCTGTATTGGCTTTCTTGGCAAGGCAGTGCCAGGGACACTGCTGGATGTGTCCTGCTCCTGGCCCCTGCCCTCCTCCTGTCCCTCTGTCTCCCTGCTTCAGGCAGTGCTTCTCCCAGGGAGGAATTTGGAGGCAAGGGACTGTGTTTACAGTGCTTTGTGTGAGATGTCAGCCCGGGGCTGTAAACAGTGTGTGGTTTTGCTCAGAGAAAGTACAGAGCTACCACTGGCAGCATTTTTTCATTAAGGAGAGGGCTGGAAACCTCCTGGCATGGAGGGCTGGGCTGCTGTGGGAGCTGCAGCTGTGGGAGGAAAGTCTCTGTGTAGAGCACATGTAATAAATAAATTAGAAGGGAGCAGTGCAGTGGCTTCCCTGAGCTGATGTAGTTTCTGTTCCATGCAGTGTTCAGATAGAATTTCCTCATGAAAGAAGGATATTCCCCTCTTTGTGTGAACATGGAGTGAGCTATGGAGGTCTTGGGCACATGCAGCTGTCTGTATATTGGGGTTTGGGGAATAACAGCTGCATTGGGGATTGCAGACCTGGTAATTGTTAGTTTAATCTGTATTCCTATCAACAAAAACATTTATTTTCCTTGTCTATTTATCTGATGCCTTTAGACTCAGGGACATCAGACCTGTTGACTCCTGAACTCCCCTGCCATGCCCTGTCTCTTCCTCATGCTTCCCTGCATCCAAAAGATCAGCCAAGCACAATTCCCTCTTTTCCTTCTTGCTTCCAGACCCGGACTGGGCATCGCACAGCCTGGGGATCTTCATCTGCTTGAGCTGCTCGGGCATCCACCGCAGCATCCCGCAGGTCAGCAGGGTGAAGTCGGTGCGCCTGGACGACTGGGACGATGCCCAGGTGGAGGTACGTGCCCTGCCCTGCCAGGGGCCAAACCTGTCAGAGCCCAGGACATCCCTCTGGGTGCCCTGGATGGCTTCAGCCCTATTGGAATTTACCAATATTACTGAACAGGACGTGCCTTGGCTTGTCTGGTCCCTGCTGCTGAAGCAAACAGCGGCACCTGTGGTGTTTTCTCCCCAGAGATGCTCTGGCTACCTGTGGTCTTTTCTCCCCAGAGATGCTCTGGCTACCTGTGGTCTTTTCTCCCCAGAGATGCTATTTGGCTACCTGTGGTCTTTTCTCCCCAGAGATGCTATTTGGCTACCTGTGGTCACAGCTGGGCACGTGGGGACAAGTCCAGGCATGTCCCGAGCTGCAGTGCTCACGGCTGGAGCTTGCTGTCACAGAGGGTCACTCCTCAGGCCTCCCTGAGCTGGAGAAAGCTTTTAAGGCAATGGTGAAGGAAGGAATGGGTGCTGATGGAGGGTTTTTAATCCAGAGTTTTTATTCTGGGCCGCAAGGCCTCTGAATCCTGTAACAGCTCCAACAGAACTCCGAGCGCGTGGTGTGCTTGTCCTTTTACCTGGGGAGAGGGGCAGGGAACACAGGGACCACCAACCAGGTACGGGGGGAGGGGGTCTCAGGTGAGAGGGACACCTGGATGGCCAATGGCCCCACAGGGGTGGAGAGCATCCTTTGAACCTGCCAGTCACTCCACGCCCTCTGGAATTTCTGGGTTGATAGACAGTGCCCAGCAGGGGTCAAGGGTGGGGACAAGGAGAGGTGACTGACACCTGGGGAAGGACCTGGGTAACTGAGGCAAGCCATGACATCACACTGCAACAGAGCCCTTGGCAGGGGCAGGAGAGCTTGGAAGGAAGCCAAAGACACTTGGGATTTTGATCTTAACCCATGGAGCAAATTACCAACCTTGTATGAAGAGTTACAAGTCACAAAAGTTTAAGTAAAATGATAATGAATTTACCACAGGGTGAAAAGTGGAATTTTGGGGATTTTTGGCATAGGGGTCTAGGAGGCAAGATGGAGGGATTTGGGCGTTGTCTTGTCCTTCTTCCTTCTTCTTCCTAGCCTCCATCTTCTGGGTGATGTTGGCACTTTTGGATTGGTTTAGGGTAGAAGTAGACAGTCTAACATAGGTGATAGGTATTGGAAAATTATGGTAAATAAAGTACACATAGTTTTTAGTATAAAATGTTGACACCAGCCCAAGGGCAGGCAGTGTGCCTTGGACAGACCTGCTAGACAGAGCTCTGCAGGTCAGGAAAAGAATGTGTTAGATAAAAGAAAATAAGCAACCTTGAGAACCAGAGCTGAGGAATTCCAACTCCTTCTTCGACCATTGGGCTGGGGAAAAGAGACTCTTGGGGTCATCCTGACCGCAGGGAACCCGAGACAAACCAGGCCTTTGGGCTCTTCCCTTTGCAGCCCTTCCTAAAGGTGCCACAAGAAATGGGATTTCAGAAAGCATGACTAGGTAATGGATGTGGGAACGAGGTCGTGGTGCTGGTTGGAGTAGAGCACCCGTTTAGTGAGGGATTTGTGAGGGTTTCCCCACACCTATAAAGGTGTCAGTGAAATAGCATATAAAAAATACTAATTGTTAATGAATTGTCTTCTCTAGTTTCTTACAGTATCTCTAGTCTAGACTAGACTTCTGGTCTAGCATCCCCCCTACCCAGCTCAGCTATCTCTGGCTTTGTTCCTCTTAAATTCACAGCTTGAAAAACCAAACCCTCACAATATAAATTCTCTTTATTTATGCCCCACATCAGCCTAGATTTAGGTGGTGCTGCTCAAGGCACCCAGGAAACCTTTCTGCTTTGACTACTGGTGTCTTCAAAGGCATGAAGAACTCTACCAGTCATTGATTTCTGTCTTCTGTGTGTAGAGTTGAGGTTTTTCTGAAAGCTGCGCCCCATGGAGTTGTGTGTTTTATCACAATAGGCCTTAGTGTTCCATGGGTTTTTCCTTCCCTGGTATTTTTGGGGGGAATAGATTGAATAGGTAAATGTGAGAAATTCAAAACCATGACAGTAATAATAAAATTAAAAAAAAAAAACCAAAGAAAAAAAAAACCCAAACACCAAAAAACCCCCAAAAAACCCCTTAGCTGCTTGTTATGTTTGTACGCTTGGCATTTGACACAAACCAAAATGTATTTAGCATGGCTGCCTGGAAAAGAATGGGGTTTTTACACTTATAAAGTAGATTTCGATAAACAAAATATATGAATCAGGAAATAAGTAGTTTTCTTTGCTGAGTTCTCAACCAGCCATTTGTGTATCAGAAGAAAAGGATGGCTGTCAGGGGAGATAGAAACATTATATATTTATTTATTGGAAAGGAAGGCTGTCAAGGGAGATAGAACTTTTATATATTTATTTGTTTGTTTATTTATTTATTTCTCTAGCACTTCAAGCTCCTTCCTGAGGTAGCTGCAATGACTTTGCAAAAACAAACTCATCCTTTTGGCACAAGTGATGTGATCTGAGGCACAGGATGTGTTGTCAGAGGCTGTCACCCTGCTGGAGCTGTAACACATGGAGACTAAAAGCCAGTGGGAGGATTTGCCCTCTGGTTACCTAATCCCCATCTTGGATTCCTGGGATCCATCTGATTCCCATGCCTGAGGGGCAAATGCCACTGTGTGCTGCCTCCTGCTCCTGTGGGGATCGTGCAGGTGGGGCTGGGACATGTCCTCAGCATCATTTTAAGCTGTAGGACCCCTAGCAATAATAACCAATATTTATTTGCAGCAACCCTTCTGTGCACAGTCCTGGGCAAACCTCTCAGTAAGAGAACAGGTCCCCCATCCCAATAATTTTATTGCTGTGTGGAAGTAAAGGAGAATAAAAGAAAATACTGTTAACATTTCCTTAATTCTTTCTGGTTTTTTCTCTTTTTACAGTTTATGGCCTCGAATGGAAACAATGTAGCAAAGGCAAAATATGAATCTAAAATGCCACCGTTTTATTATAAACCAACGTATCTTGACTGCCAGTAAGTAAATACCTCTGCTGGTAAACAACATTTATTTGTTTGTGCAGCTGCAGCCTCTGTAATACATTAGTTTTAGCATAAGACTTCTTTTTTTTTTTTTCCTGCCACAATGGAGGTTTCATTTATAAAAGATCCTGAAAATGTTTTTCCTTCTGCACGCATATGGTAGAGTTTATGCTACGTGTGGGATCTTATTTAATAAGTACAGTTGAGATGATGCAGGGGAGTCAATAGTTTGTCTGTTCCCCAGGCTCTTCCAAGTTTCTAGAGCTGCAAGGATGCCAATTTCTACCCATTGATTTCCTCTGCCTTTTCAAATCCCCCTTCTGCATCAAGGCAGAGCTTGCTAATCTGCTGTGTGAGATGCTGGGTTATTTGTAATGCAAAAATACTGGGGGTTTGTGTTGGTTTTTTTCTCACCTAGGTGACAAATAATCTCCTCCATGGAGGCAGCTAAAAGGCTGTGTCTCCCATACAGTGTGGAGTAACCCTCCTGGGAAGCTGGGGTGACTTTATGGAGCAAGGAGCTGAGCAGCCAGAAGGTGCTCTACTATCCAGGGTGCAATGGAATGGACTGAATTTGGCTTTTAGGATCCAGCCCTGCTGTGCACTAAGGTGTTTTTTTATTTTTGTGTGAGTGGAGCTCCCTGGCCTGACAAGAAAAAAGCATCCATTTATGCAATGTTCTGAGCTCCAGAATCCCAGCAGTTTGGCTGTGCCATTTTGGGACTTGTATGTGCTTGTCATGTTGAGGTTGGAGAAGCAAGATTGGTAGCAGAAACACAATTCTAGGGTATTTTGACTCTGTTTACTCCCAAGTCTCAGTTAAGTTCAGTTAGATGCTGCCTATCTGGTGCTACTCAGGCTGCCCAGGAGCAGAGTCCTGGTTCTTTCCATGACCTATCCCTGCCCAGGGGGTGCAGAGCTCGTGCTGGAGGAGCCTGGCAGGGAGCAGGGCAGGTCCCTCCAGCTTGGGGTGTCCTGAGATCTGGCTGCCAATGACACCTGGCCCTCCTTGCACAGTCAGAGACAGCAGGAGCTGCTCCTGCTCTCAGGCAGCCTGGAGACCAGGAGCATTTCCATTCCTGCTGCTGTGGGGCTGGCAGGAGTGTCTGTGGCTGCTTCTGTGCTCAGGTGATGTGTCCTGCTTGGCCAGTGCAGCTCAGCCTTGCTGCTGTGCTGTTCCCTCCCTCCATCCTGCAGAGCTGTGTCACTCTGGGGAGCTCTGCCAGGCAGTGCCTCAGCTCCAGCCACAGCCCTGCTGGGGCTGTGTGAGCTCACAGGGACCTGCTGGGGCATCCCCTCCATCCACAGCCCATGCCCATGGCTGATGGAGCAGCACTGTGCTGGGCTGGGATCTTGCAAGGAGCTGGAGCAGGGGATTGAAAGGATTTGCTGTTGTTTCTTTTTAGTTGTTTACTGATTCACTGTGGGGATGAGGCAAGGCCAGTCTTCCTGGGAGCAGCTGGAGACTAATTTCTGACCCTTTTCTGGTCCCAGCTTGTGCTTGTTCTGCACTGGGACAATTACCAGGCTGCATGGCCTGATTCCTGTACTCAGCCTGGAGCTCTGCTCTGGTAGGGGTTCTCTGGACCAGCACTGCTGGGTCCTTGCCATAACAGCAGGATGCAGTGGGATGGATGTGACCTCTCAGGGGAGCAGACAATCTCCTGACACGGCTGCAGGATCAGCACTGTGGGCACCCTGTTACACCCTGGGAGTGTCTCAAGGATGCTGTGCCCAGCTGTATTTTTCTTTCTCTAGTTCAGGGCTCTCTGTGCCTCTCAACAGAGGCATGCTAAACAAGTGCAGGGGAGTGCTGCTTTTTACAGGGATGTATATTTAGCTTTTTCTCCGCCTCGCTGCAGTCCAGTCACTGCAATAGCATGAGCTGTTCCCAGCTTGCAGCCCTGGGAAGCATTGCCATGGGTGACACCTCCATCCAGCACTGGCAATGATTCCAACCATGTTCTACTGCATTGAGAGCTTTTGGTGCTTCTAATTCCAACAGCAGCACATGCTGGACAGCTGCAGTGCCTGGGCAGCTGTTTGTTCTTTTGAAGCTTCTTAATTTTATAATGCTGTTTCTGGAATCCCTCTGCTTTGGTTGCATGAAGAGCTGTGAAGTTTGGGGCAAGAGGGAAGAAGTGCTGCAGTGCCAGCTTGTCCTTTTTTCTTCTTGCCTGCAATGTTGTGGTTGGCTCTTTGGGAAATTCATGGTGTTTGCCTGCTGCATTTGGCTTCTGTATCCTTCAAAAACCTCATTGTAGCTTCCTGGTTCTGCATGACACTTGGCAAAGGTTAGAGAAGTTGGAGGGGTGCTCTGGAATTGCCCAGGGAAGGTTCATAGGCGAAAAAATTACCCCACCAAAAAAAACCCCAACAAACCAAAAAAACTCAAAACAAACAAAAAATCCCCTTCTTTCCCTCATCCTCTCTGTCTGCCAACACCCATGCCCCAGAGACAGTGACCAGAGCAGCCAGCTCCTGTTCCTCTGGGGAGTCCCTAACAGTGAAATGAGTCCCAGACTCTGGGATGTTCCCACATCACCACAATGTTGGGTGTGGAATTCAAACCACAAAACCTCTCTCTGGATGGTCACAAAGGGTCATGGCCCAGCTTGGTACACCACAGCAGCAGATGGAGAGCTGTGAAATGGATTTTTGTGGGGCAGATACATTGCAAGCACATGGCTGAGTTTTGAGTCACCGCTCAGCAGCAGGTACTCACTCTTGAGTAAAAGCAAAGGAAAAAGGCTTTGTTCAGTCTTTTACTTGGCTGAAAACTGATAGAAGAAAGTGAGATAATCTCTTACTGGGCTTTTGCAGAACTGGCAGTACATCCCTGTCCCTGCCCAATACCTACCATGCTTTTCTGTTGCTTGATTTGGGAATGCAGAGCCTCATCCTGTGGAATTGAGAACGAGCTGCAATGCTTTGCTCTGCTCCTCTCTCTGCTTGGATAAGTGGGAGCTACATCTGCTCTTCATGCAGTTCAGTGTACTGACTGTCAGCACAGAAAAATGGGGCAGGATGAGATGGCATGAGCTGTGCTGGTTGTGTGGTATCTGCAACGAGATGAGACATCAGTCAGAGAGAGGCACACACCTTGAGGAGTCATCCCTGTACTCATCCAAAGAACAACAGTTATTAGCTGAAGTGCCTTTTTATATTGATTGAGATGTGCAGAGGGAAAATTGCCTGGTAGATCTCACGAATTTTTTTTTTTTTTCCTAATAATTTTAAGTTTGGTACATTTAGTAGAGGAGCTACCAAGCCCATCACCTCAGTCTGGTGTGGGAAGGTCAGCGTGGCCCCTCCTCTGCCATGCCTGGGGCATTGTGACAGTCAGGGGTGCAAACTTCTCACCACCTCCTTTTGCCAGTATTTCATAGATAACAAAAACTTTATAGGTATAAAAACTTCATTACATTATGTCCACAGGGGTAAAACTGAGATTTGCTCAGGCTCCTAGTTATTAATAATAATTTTCAGATTTTACATTCACAGCTTTCAGACGTGCCTGATGTCTTGGGTGTAGAGTTTGAGGGGCTGCAGTGTGACCACTGGGAGTGGCTGCTCATCAGTTCATTCCCAAGTGGTGGAGCCTCCTGTGGTGGCAAAAATTGGGCACTCAGCCTCGGGAATTCTTTGAGTCACCCGAGTGCTGAGATCTGCCCAGTCCTTCAATCCTGACCAGCCACGGGGTTTTCTCTTCTTGTTCATTTTCTCTTTGCTGTTAGCTTGTAAACCTGTTAATTCGTATTGATTCCTTTAATTTCCAAAGGAAATTGCTACAAGGTTAAGGTAGTACTGACAGAAGCTGTTTCCTACATGTTTTTAATTGGTGTTTAACCATCCTGAAAAATAGTGTTGGGGTGTACTGGACAGTGCATGTAAAGCAATCAAACAAAAAAGGAACCTGTTAGCTTTTTAACTGACAATGTTGTGATTTTGCACACTCAGAATCAGTTTTAACTTCTCCAAATCCGTGATGCAAGGGCTTTATGCCTTGAGAGCCAAACCCCTGTCTTTTTGCTCTCCTCTGGCAGCTTTGCTGTGGGGTGCTGGTCTTGGCAGGGGGATGGCACATCAATCCTCAGCTCTACAAGCTGAGGTGATGCACAGAGAGCCTGAAGAAGCCCCCAGCTGTCTCATGCCTCCACAAAGCTCTTTAAAAGCAAGTCCTCACAGCAGGACCTTACTAGATAGGAAGAGAGTGTGAAGCTAGACAGGCTTTTAGTCTGTGCTGCAGTGGCTCTCCTTGCAGTCTGAGGAAAGAATTTGGACTCTGACTTAAAATTTCATTAGAGCAGTTTTTTGACAGAAACCTGGCATAGCTGCATCCACCAAGCTGCCTGTGGAAAGCATGTTGGCTTTTGCTGGAAAAACCTCTGAAAAATTCCAGAAGCTACAAATTTGGCTTCTGGAAATGGTGTTTCTGGATGACATTCATTTCTTTTGTCTTTCTTGGACTTGATGGTGCCTCACAAGGATGCAGTTAGGCAGTGGTAGTGTGTGGTGTTTGATGTCTTTTGGGCCACTTTCACCTCTGGCTGGGGTTTCTTGTCTGTCATATGTCTCCAGAAAAGCCACAGCTTCTATGTGCAGCATCTGTGGGTGTGCTCTGGAGTGCATCAGCCGGCCCAGCTGAGAAAAAATCAGTCTTGGGGAAAAAATAAACTAGAGACTGAATTTGGCTGGCCAGCACCTCCTCCACACAGCTCACTGAAGCCATGCAGCCACAGTTTGATATTAAACTGCTTGAGCAGCTTTTCCTGTGGTGCTTTTTGCTGTGAGCTTTGAGTAGGTGGGACCAAGATAAAACTGCTCCAGTGACTTCTTCTGGAACCTTCCTCGCTGGCCCCTGGGCAGAGCCCTTGTGTCCATGTGGGTGGTCAGGAAAGCAAACAAGTGCCTGCAGTGGTGTTGGCAGTGCTTTGTCAGCCTCTGGACCTGCTGCCCCTCAGTCAAGCTCAGTCCTTTCCCATTTGGAGGATGAATTTTCCCTTATTCTGTTGGAAATGTGGATTTCCTTAGCGTTTTGTTTTGTTGGTGGGTTTTTTTGATTTGCCTCTAGGTTTTTGATGAGTACAAGGCTTTTCTGTTCTAATTGCCAAAAAATGACAAGTTCCCTGTAACCAGCAGCCTGACAGACTTTAGGTGGGCTGTTAAAGCTTTTGGAGTTGATCCTGAAAGCTGTGCATCTCCACAGTTTAGGAATGATGCACTTACATTTTTTTAACAAACACAAATAATATATTTGCTGGTTTGCTACATTATCCCATCCCCAGAAATGCAGTGAAATACCAGGGGACTGCCACTACAGTCCTTTCTTGTCACAGAACTCCTTTTGGAGTCAGAGGTGGATTTGGATGAAGGCTCCTGTGTTGGGTATGTGATGTCTGCCCTGGGTTACATACACACATATTCACTCCTGGAAAAGTACATTTCAACTAAAACACAGCAAGAGATATTTCTAAAAGCCCTGAAGATGTACTTAAATTAAGATCAGGTCAGCAGTCTACTGAAAGTGACTGTGATGGCTGTTTTCATACAATCCCTGTATGGTTTGAGATCTTCTGCCCTACAATTGCTCTCAGCTCCTGTAGATCCCAGGACACATTCCTGCTCCTGTATGAATTCATCAGAGCTGTGCTGGTCAAACTGGGGTTTAGCACCAGCAGCTTTTTATGGCAGGATTGCATCTAGTCCAAGAGAGTGAATGTGGTGAAATCCCTGCTCAGCTTGTCTCTTGCAATGAAGGGAGATGGTGAACTCCTCGCTGTCCTAGTTGGGTTTTTGTTTTGGTTTCTTTTACTGGAGTTGTTCTGCTTTCTATAAATAACCACTGGAGCAGAAGCTGCAGCTGGTGGCCTTGCACTGAGTTGTCCAAGCTGTGGGCTGCTCTGTGGTGTGTTCTGGGTTTTGGGAAGTTATTGCAGAAAGAGCCTGGGTTTGTGATGATAAGGAAAGGGGAAGAATGTGTGAACTGCCAGGAAGCTGCTGGGAAGGTGGCACAGCTGGATTCCATGTGCTCTGGGAGTTGCCATCAGAGCCACTCCTGTTCAGGGCCAGATGTTGAGAGAGGCCAGCTAGAACATTTTGCAGCTTCTCAGGGCTCCCCCTGGGGCGTGGTGCCTGCTGGCTGCCCCGGGGGTGCCCTCTTGCACAAGAGCTCTGGGGCCACTGCAGCAGTGCTGTGGGCAGTGCTGTGGGCAGTCAGGGAAGTGTTCCCCCAGGGATGAGCCCTGCAGGGAATCTGCTGCACAATCTGCATCCTGCAGCAGGAGAGTTTCCCACTGCTGCCCATGGACCTTAATTTATGCTGTATTTAAAGCCCCATGCTGGAAGGCTGACTCTCAGAACTCGGAGCAGCTGCAGCTCCTGCTGAATCCACTGACGTCAGCTGGAGCTGAGGGTGGTGTGAATTTTCTTCCTCCCAGTTCGATCCCCAATCATCTTGTTGAAAAGGTCCAAGTTTGGCTTCAGTGGTAACAAGCTGTCCACAGCAGCTGGCCAGGAAAAATTGCAAGAAGAATAGTAAATTCAAGTATTTGTTTTTATTTTATGATTAAATTTTGGTACCTCTGCTGATTAGTGACAGCATTATAGAGCAGGCATTTGGGTGCCACCTTTTGGGTCATCAGGCTTCTATGTTTGTGGATGTCAGATCCAGAAAAGGCCCCAGAAGAGCCCCCTTGGATGCTGGATGGAGTTTGAGCAACCCCATGGCAGGGGAGTTGGATTAGATGAGCTTTAAGGTCCCTTCCAAGCTTCCTGTGGTTGTACCAAGTGCACCTGAACCTCCTGAGGATGGGTTGCACCCAGAGCAGAACATGGCACAGGCTGGCAGCAGGAGGGAGATGGGTGTTCAGAGCTCACAGTCAAACTTGGCAGATGTGTAACAGCTAAAGATCAGTCATGGAAACAGGAGCAGAAGGGCAGAGGCAGACTTGGTGCTTTGTTTGTATTACAGCAGGAGCTCACAGCTGGGTTTTGGGGCCAGGGAAGCAGTGGTGCTCCCTGACCCTTGGGGAGAAAGCTGGTGCCCCAACCAAGGAGCTGACACAATGGGAGGAACAAAATCTATGTAATTATTTCCTCCTTTATTGCCAGGAAACCAATCACAGCCACAGTTCTCATTGGACAGAGTCTTGCAGGTTTATTGAATGTGTCTGCTGTACCTGCAGATGAATTTTCATAAGCAATGTTGGTATGTTTATGTTCTTTGAGCATTTCTGGTTTGTGGCTGCTGAAAAGATACCATTTAGTTTGCATAATCAGCAAAAAAGAAAAGGTGATTAAGCATATGAATAGTTTTCATTGGCAGAGAAGTTGATGTGTTGAAATGTGATGGTTTTACAAAACACACTCAGTGCTGGGGGATCTTTTACTGTCTTCAGTGTAGGCAGCTCCAAAATGTCTGCTGTGAAGCTGGGATAACACATGCCTTTATTTCTGAGTGTGATCTGCCTGCTTGGGCTATTTAGGGTTCTAGGGCAATTAAGAAATAAGTTCAGTTAAAAATGGTTTGAAGCAACTTCCAGCATATTCCAGATCAAAGTTGCTTCATTGGTTCAAACACTCATGCTGAAATAAAATAGAAAAAAAAAAATCTTTGGGGTGTTTTTTTCCTTTTTGGAAATTGTGGTCTTGGTGTATAAGTCATCTGTATTATTTCAGTATTAAAAGTAAAGGACATTTTAATCATATTTGCTGCCGTGGATCATAGACTGCTTTCTTAAACTTGGCAGTATGGGCTGTGAGTTTGGAAGAGCTTGGCCAGATGGGTTTTCAGCACCTTCTGCTTCTGTATTGATATCTTCAGGGCAATAATCTCTCTTTTGTATGTGGCTGGGATTTTGCAATTACTCACCCTGTTCACTGAAGAATGTGGCCTGAGAAAATTAGGTCTAAAATGGTTCATATACTGAGGGAATTTTTTACAGAGGCTGATTGGGTGGGTGGGGACAGGCTGTTCTGCTAAATCTGTGCGTTGTTTTAAAATAAGTTTCCAATAAAATTGGATGTACAAGGAAATGATTTATTGTTGTCCAACTATAAACAGAAGAAACCCTTGACACCAGACTGTACAATGCAATTTTTGCAAGACTTTTGAATCACACTTGTGCTTTCATTGAAGAATTAATGGTTTGACTTCTTTCTTAGTGTATCTTGGACCATGTTTCCTTTTCTCTGTATTTTTTTTTTCCAGATTACTGCGGGAGCAGTGGATCAGAGCCAAATATGAACGAAAAGAGTTCATCCACAGTGAGAAGCAGGAGCCTTATTCTGCAGGTAGTGAAAGATGCTTTTGGCTGATAAGTTTTTTGATGTCCAGCATCTTCCATGTTCTTCCTCTCTGTTGATACGTTCATGATGTTGATTATTGCCTGTATGTCATTGAGTAGAAGTAAGTGTGGTCTTTTGCACAAGATCTCTCCTGGCATTCCCTGTATTTGATTAGGAATATTGGGAATTTGGATACCTGATGGAAACAAGTCAGTTATCAAGAGTCTTTCTGTTGACTTCCACGGGCAGTTCACCAGGAGCAAATCAGGCCAAGCACCAGCGGGTTTGTTCCTGGAGCAGGAGGTGTGAGGCTGGATTGAAGTGCAGATAAAGGTTGTTTGTGTCCTCCAGGTGACTTTTGCTTTGGAGAGATGCAGCAGCAGATGTCCTTTGGAGTGCAGCAGCACTCTTAGCCTGCTTGGGTGGTGGTGGGTGTGTGCAGCACGTCCCCCGCTGTCCCAGGGACCTGTCCCTGTCCTCACACGATGCTGCAGGTGTCAGCAGTGGCAGCTGCTCTCCCTGGAGCGCAGTCAGGGCTTTGCAGTTGCAAAGGTGCAGCTGGTGTGACAGAGCTCCTTCCAGAGCTCCTTCCAGAGCTCCTTTCAGCAGGTGACAGTGGCCTTGCCAGGGGCTGGGGTAGCAGAGCAGTGGGTTGGGTGATTTTCTTGCAGAAGGGCAGGATTTGGAGAGGAGACACAGAGCTCCACCGTGTTTGTTGTGTGGCTGCACCAGTATGAAAGTGCATGAAATTAGCTGGGTATTTCTTTGCTATATGTACGTGGCATTTAATTTATTCTGCATATTAAGTAGTTGACACCAGCTATGTGCTTGGATGACTCTGGGATAATTTTATTAGCAAAGACCATGTTACAGATTAAAGGTTAAAATATTATTTTCATGATGCTTTTCAAGACTAATAATATGCAGGTAGCTCCAGCAGTTTGCTGTTATGAAAACCACAATTAAATTCTGATCTCATATATTCTCAATTTACGTTTTGAGCATTTCAGCTCTGCTGTATTGTGTACATGAGGCACACAGTGTGTGGGGAGTATCCATATTCATAGAGAGTACATTAGGTGCATTTTTATTTTAGATTTTTTAAAAAGCTGTCTGCTGGAGTCGGACATGTTCTATTAACAATAAATAGTTTGATTTCTTAGATAATTTTTTGAATGTGTCTGCCAATGTACGTGTAATAGCCACCCAAGAATAATGTTTCCAATTTCTGCTGTGCAACTTCTGGGTATAAAAGCTGGGATTCAACCAAGTACTTGAGGAAAATGAATAATTTTAAGCACATGATGAGTCCTTTCGAGTCTGAGAAGAGTGTGTACCTGGTTCAAGTGAAGTAGGTGCTTCAGTGCTGTGTGGGAAGAAGGGCAGTGTGTTCTGAGCTCTCTGAAAGATATTATAAGAAGAATTCAAAGGGGAGTTTATTTTAGCAGCGTATTTTGTAGGTGTTCTTCAGTAATGTGGCTGCATCATATTTAACTGCATGCTGAAGTGATAGGGTTTTCTCACCTCTTTGAAGTTCAAAAGCCATTAAATACAGAATAGGAGAGAAGAGGGTGAGCCATTTTCAGTGAGCAGTGCTCTGGGGAGGAGGAGGGGAAGAGAAGCTGGCTGGTGGGCATCGTGTAAGTGGTGTATAAGTGATTTTAGGTTGTGAATTCTTTGAGAATGGCACTGTCTCCAAAACCCAGCATAGGAGCCACACGAATGACCTGTGCAGCTGGGATGTCATTTGTTGATTGTCCTGGACAGTAAATTCTGAGGGGAGCTTTGGCCAGGTGGCTCCTCCTTAGGAGGACCAGGTTGATGTTACAACAAAACCAAGCTGGGGATGCACTCACCAAACTCCCTATGCCAGCTTTCCCCTTCTGCTGCACCATCACAGCCCCCAGGTGTGGCTGCTTCACCCTGTGCCAAAAAGTGCTCCTTCATCCAGCCTGTCCTGCAAACCAGCTGCTGATGCAGTTTTCAGCTCTCAGGTTGGGAATTGGATGTTTCCTGCGGTTGTGTCCTGAGAAGGGAGCCCAGGGAAAGCCCTGTGTCCTGTGGGAAGGCAGCATTCTGAACGTGCACAATCATTTAGCTTGTAAATATCACCTAGTCCAACGTTAACTCAGCACTGCCAAGGCCGTGTCCCCAGCAGAAATGTTCCTGTGTGTGTTGGGCAGTTCTGGTCCCATCCCAGTGCCATGGGGCTGTTCTGTCCCTGTGCTGCTCACACTGCTGGGCCTCCTGTGCCTGCTCCTGCCAGGCTCAACACAGCTGGGGATGGCACAGGCTCTGGGCTGTTGCTTTTCTCCACTGACCTGAACTATCTGTGAACAGACTGAGGTGGCACCCACACCAGGGAGTCCTCCTGCCCACCCCACATCCAGTTGAGTCTCACTGGGGTGTACCTCTATCTCTGTTCCTTCCCAGTGCTGTCTCAGACCATTTTTCCTCACTCTCCTGAATTCCCTGGAGCAGTGTCAGGTTACCACTTTCTAAGCATGAAACATTTTGTTGCTAATAGAAATGTCAGTATCCATTTTCTCATGTTTGCTGGAAGATTTAATTCCATTTTCCAATCCCAGGGGCTGTTTTGCATTCTGATGTTTGTTCAATAATTGCATGAAAAGTAAGAAAATGCTATATTGGAATGGTTTTGAGCGACATCCTTTTCCAGGCAGCCTGATGGAACCCTGGTCAGAAATTCAGTGTCTTTCAGAGTATCCTTTGGGGAGAGACTGTCTGGAGCCTGTAGATGCCAAGCAGAAGCTATCACAGCTGAACTGCCAGACTCAGGAGAAATGAGCCTCGGGACAGGAGTGTCAGATGAGCAGGGCAGGGCTGAGAGTCGTGCAGGGCAGCCTGGCAGGAGGATGCAGCAAACTTCAGCTGCTGGGGAGGGGGATGAACAAGAGGCAGTGTGGGATGCAAAGGCAGCAGCTGCCCCAGAGGGTCTTGCATACCTCCCAAACTGCTGGGGAACGTCTGCCTGGTGGGATACAGAGTGAGGCCAGGTAGCAGGATCAGAACTGGGAAACAAAGACACTTCCCATGTGCAGAAATCCCCAGTGTGGGCAGTGCTGGGCATTGAAACCAGCTCTTGAGCCTGGCAGGAGCCTGGCTGTGGATCCATGGGTCCTGGTTCAGTCCCCCAGGGAGATATCCCCTCTTGGGGATGTGCTGTGGTATGTGCAGTCACAGCCACTCACCCTCGGAGGGAGATCACAGAGGAAACTCCTAAAAGGGACATTTAGAGCTCCCTGCTCCCCTGGGAAGCCTTGGAGCACAGGCCCATGTGCTGTTCCCAGCTTTCAGCTCCTCTGCCCCGTTGGTGTTTCACACTGATGGTTCTGTTGTTGATGAGTTTATCAGCACCATTGACTGGAGAGTTCAGATGGTGCAGAGATCAGTAAAACTGTGATTAAATGTTTCAGTGATCCACTATCGATTCTCAGAGACATCCTCTTATACATTTGAGCTCTTCATTCAGCTGTACTATGAGCTAAATAATTTGTTTGCCCTGGCCAGACTTCATGAAACAAAACATTATTTACACCCCAGCAATCCTAATTAACACCATGGCCACATCCCTTTCTCTAGCAGTACATTTCTTGTACAACAGCACAGAATTATGCCAGTCTTGAGACTCACATTAGCGTGTTTCAGGTTGGCTTTATTCCTTCTGGTAAATGAACTGGCAAAATTACTGTCAGTCTCCAGCTAATTGTCCCTCCTAAAGGAGTTTAATGGGGCATGGGTGCTGAATTCTCCTGGAAACAGGGACAGTTGTAATTGCCATCAAAGTCTGGATCTGTATCTCAAGGCAATTGCAAGGTTTGATAAATTTTAAAAATATTTTGATCAGTTTTTAAAAGCTTGGTTGTTTTCCACTGCTGTTGATAGATGGCAGTTATGGCAGTGCTTCCAAGGGAACCTGCTGGAAGTTCGTTCAGTTGGGTGCTCTTGATTTCTCTTAATCAAAGGGATTTATTTTAACTGAGGGAGAGGTGGAGGAAGCAAAAGGGAATAGTATTTGCAGGGCTGGAGCACTGTGATGATGAAAACTGGTCAAGGTGCAGCTGCTCTGATGCATCTCAAGCTACAGATGGGAGAATGGGGATGTGGCTGAGAAAAAATGGGAATTGTTTGCCCTTTGAACTTTGACTTCACTGCTTTCATTCATTGGTCTTGGGAAGCTGGGGCTCCTCAGCTGATAAAAATTGTCATAGGTCCCATGAAAGTGTTGGAGGAATCCAGATTTGCAGGAGGTGGAGGTTTAAACCCTGTCCTGTGGAGTGGAAATTGGAGGACTGGGGTTATTTGACTGGTAGATCCACAGATGGGTGGGATGACCTCTTGGGTTGCACAGTAAAATAATGTGGTGCTACTGCAACCTGAGGTGACCTGTGAGCTTCCACTGGAGCTGCTGAGAGAGCTGGAAGATACAGGCAAAACTTTGGGCATATTAGCAAAGTTGGTGATGGTTGAGGCTTTAGGCTCTGTTGGATTGTATTCCTGCATTTATAGAGCTGTGGGCTGGACCATATTGTCACTGTTCAGGTGAGCTGTGGTTTATTCAGGTAGCATTTCTCTGGAGGTGCCTATTTGCTTCTACTATCTTCTGTCAGCACCCTTAGGATTACTTGGCTTCTGTGTTGTTTCCTATTTGTCTGCAAATATGATGGCAAAATAAATTATGAGACATAAAAGAACACCCTAAAATAGTAAGATCTGTTAATGTGCACTTTCCATTCCATGAGGCTCTTGCATAATTTGGGCAGCAGTTTGAATTAATTTTCCCCTGCACTCACACAGTTGGAAGGAGCTCTGACTGCAAAGCACTGGAGAAAACACAGGGGACACAAAAATGTCCTTTCCCTGTGTGAGGAGGAGACCCTTATTAGCTCAATGTGACCTGCAGTGATGTAATGCAGTTTATTTTGGGCCTCATCAGACAAAACAGTGAGCAGTGTTGCAGTTAAAATCCAATTATTTTAACTGACAGACCTGATCCTCTGCTGTCTCTTACCCCATTTCCTCCAGCTAGTGAGGAGCTGTGGGTGTCAGAGGCACACCAGCTCTGCCCTGGGCTTTTTCACAACCTCAGAAGCAAATTACAGGGCTGAGCAGCACCCAGGGAGCAAACCAGTGCTAATGGCAGCCTCAGAGGACATGGGATTTTCTGCACATCAGACAGCCCAAAGCACTGAGCAAAGAAATAAAGCATCAGCCTGGGGGCTCCTGGTGGCCTTTGCTGAGCCCTGAACACTCTGGTCTTTGAGGAAATGCTGGTGCAGGAGGGGGTGTGAAGCCACACAAGAACCTTCCCCTCCCTTTGCTTTGCAGACAGACTTTGCAGTGAAGCCCAGGGGTGGAGGTGGCCTGGGGACAGGAGGTGTGGTGACACTGTGGGGTGGGAGGATGGCTGGCTGGGGACAGGCAGGGTGTTCTGGTCTGGGGGTGCTTGCAAGAGGAGAGGGTGAGAGTGGAGAGGGCTGCAGGCTCAGGGGAGCAGGGCACCTCCTGTGCAGTGTGCAGGTTTTGGATGCTGCACAGGGTTGGGGTGGAGCCGTGCTAGGAAGCGTGCTGCCCCAGAGGGTGTTTTCCCCAGGTCCTGTCACACACACAGGCTTACCTGTGCCAGGGAATCACTGCCCTGCTTGGGCTTGGTGCAGCTCCTGTGCTGCAGGGAAGGACAGTTGAGCCAGGAGAGAAAAGAGTGCTGGTGGGAAGGTTTAGAGAAATAACAAAGTCCCCATTCAGGGCACTGTAGCAGTGTGAGGATTGTGACAACAGAGTGTTCCCAGATTTGGGCTCCCATGAGAGGTGCAAGAGAGACAAAGGTGGGTTGTGTTGTTGGGGTTTTTTTCCTATTGCTTAAGCTGGTTTATGCTGTCTGGAAGTCTCTATGTGGAACACTGCTCCATCCCACTGGACCTGCTCCGTGGTCAGAGCATCAACCCTGTGGGAGTGACTTGATAAGGGTGAGACGGAGCTGATGTGTGAAACCAGCAACCTTGCAAGTGGGGAGAAGTGCTGTAAGTCCTTCCTGTAGCATCCTTTAGCTGCTGACAAGACACTGGACCTGCATCTTAAATAAGAGAGTTAAACCAAACCTCTGTGGCTGAGGTGTTGTCAGCTGAATCAAGAGCTGCTTTTGGGACTGGGAAGGATTTGAGCCAGCCTGTGTGTGTGGTCAGGATGGTTGCCAGCTGCCATCTCAGCTTCTCTCATGCAGACCAGCAGGAAGATTTAGTTCACTGTTGTTTTTTCCCCTAGTGCAGCCCACATCCTTGGCTGATGTTCCTCTTTATATTTCCACCAGCTCCAGGGCAGCTCTCCTGGCTTTTCCCAGGTGAAGGTGTGAGTGTGTTCAGGGTGATGCTGTGCTAACACAGAGCAGGATGGGCGTGTGGTTGGGGGTAAGGTGAGAGCAGGAGAGGCCAGCTCCTCACAGGAGAGGCAGTGCCCCACCACAAGGGTGGTTCTGCAAAACACAGGGATGAGGATGATTTTTTAAATTACCCCGTTGCTTTATAAGCAAGAAAGAGAGAGGAGTGTTCAGCAACTACAGGAGCCACATCTGGCTGAAATTATCCAAGATGCTGAGAAGCCAGAGGGAGAGATGGATGAGCAATGCTCACAAAAGCCCTGGTTCCTTAGGAAACAGAGCTCACAGGAGCAGTAAGAGAAACCACGAGATAAAAGCAACCATGCTGAGGGTTCTCAGCAGCATCTCACCAGGCTTTATCCAGGCACTGTGTGCTGGAGGAGAGCGCAGTGGTGCAGAGCAAGGTCACCTGCCTGGGTGCCCTGGGGTGTGCAGGAGCATCCCAGTGCCTTCCAGGGGCTGGGTGGCATTGCCTGGTTTGGGGTTGGTGTGTGTGTGAAGCAATCCTCCATCGCTTCCATGCTGTGCTGCCATGGCGAGGGCGGGTGTCCCTGGCCACGGTGCAGGGCAGGGCTGTGCCTCCTCTCTGACCTGACAAGGTACAGAAATCCTTCAGCATCGTTTGGTTTCCCTTCTCGTTAAACCTTTTCTCCCTTCCCCCAGTTCCTTATGAGCTTACAACATCTCCTCGTGCTAAAAATAGCCTTTGGTGTGGGAGTGAAGCCCTGGCCCCACCCGCCCTTTGTCCGGGGGCTGCGGCACCAGCCCGGGGCAGCCCCCGCCAGTGTCTGAGTGTCCAGGTGTCAGGGTGTCCAGGTGTCTGAGTGTCCAGGTGTCTGAGTGTCCAGGTGTCCAGGTGTCAGAGTGTCCAGGTGTCGTGGTGTCAGGGTGTCCAGGTGTCAGGGTGTCGTGGTGTCAGGGTGTCNGCGCGGGGCCACGGCGTCCAGGTGTCAGGGTGTCGGAGTGTCAGGGTGTCCAGGTGTCAGAGTGTCAGGGTGTCCAGGTATCAGAGTGTCCAGGTGTCAGAGTGTCAGGGTGTCCAGGTGTCAGAGTGTCAGGGTGTCCAGGTGTCAGAGTGTCCAAGGCCAGAGCAGCTCCACCAGCTGGTGTCACCAGTTTTGCCATGGCAGCTCGGTTTGTAAATGGGCCATGAGTGCTCTGCTCAACAAATCAGTTTCTAATCCCCGCTGCCTGCTCGGAGTTTGGGGCAGTGCTGGAATCTCTGCAGGGATTGTGATGTTTGTGTTCCTGTACCCAAACCTGTTTTTTGGGGCAGTGCTGGAATCTCTGCAGGGACTGTGATGTTTGTGTTCCTGTACCCAAACCTGTTTTTTGGGGCAGTGCTGGAATCTCTGCAGGGACTGTGATGTTTGTGTTCCTGTACCCAAACCCGAGCCACGGCCCTGGAGGTATTTCTGCTGAGGGCAGTGAGGTTTGAAATGTCACTGTATAAACACCAGGTCATGTTAGACTCTGAAGATCACAGTTAAAGCTTTAGTGCCACATAATGCTGGGAATTTATAAATGCCCTGAAAGCCCTGGCTGTGTTAGGTGTCTGTAAAGTGAATAGTATCGTGCAAATAAAGATTTTATTTTCTCTTCATTCTGCTTTTCTGCTGGCATGTTTCCTGTAATGCCAGTGACTTGCCTCCTGATTTACACCATATATAGAAATGTAGAAAAAGCCTAATTATAATTGGCTCTTCTAACATTTTGTGAGTTGAACTTCTGGAAATACTGGCTGCATCTCGATCCAAAGGTCTGAGTTTTTCAGAAGTTTCTGTGAGTGTAAATCTCTATTTAACCTCAATGCAGATGTGGCTGATGGGCAAACAGCTGTCAAAAGCTTTAGCCAGCCTTGATCTTAGTCCATAAAGAAGAATTTTCAATATAAAGAAATAAGTTAATTTATTTCTACTTAATAGCCTCAAAAAGAAGTTGCTGCTTGGCTCTGACTGCTTTTTAATGTCACTGTTATCTGATGCTAGTTATAAAATGGATTAAATTCTCTTCTGATGCTTGAAAGGCTCAAGCATTAGAGCAGGGCTTTGAGAGAAGCTCTGTAATTTTCTGCTCTGCCCCTCACTGATGGGAAGCTCTTGTTTTTGTGATTCAGGGCAGCAGCATGCATCAGGAAGACGTGCTGTCACAGGATCTGTGGAGCATCTCTCACTGTGGGATGCTTTTTTGTGCTGTCTTAGCCTCTCTTTCCAATCCCTGTAAGAAGATTCCTCATAGACCTAGAGATGGAAATAAAAAAGTAATAGCAGCACGTGGTTAAAAAGCAGCAAAAATCTGGTATTTTGTTGAGAATTCGTGTTGACTTCTGCAAAGCAGAGATGTGGGCATGGAGGGGGAGATGCTCTGTGGAAGGAAGTCATGGCACCAGTTGCCTGCAGTGCATGTTGGTGCTCGGTGTGCAAGCTGGGATTGCATCAGTGGTGCCTTCTGTTAAATCACCATTTCCAGTAAATTCTTAGAAATTGATTCCAGTATTTGGCTGAACCAAAACACCAGGTTTGGCTCTCACTGGATTTCAGCAAAACCTTGTTACAAATCTCTGCACTCAGTCCTGCCCTTGTCTGTAAGGGCTTGGCTGCAGGGTCCCAAAGCCTGGCTGCATTTTCCCTCTTCCCAGCTGCTCTGCTTGGCACTGGGGCACCCAGGCCCTGTGTGGTTGTACCCAGGGCAGCTGAAGGTGGGGCTGATCTCTGGACTGAAGGTGGGGCTGATCTCTGGACAGGCTGATTTGGGGCTGAATGGGGAGCCCAGGGCACAGGGATGCTGCACCTCTGGCATGGTCCTCTGCCCTGTCTCAGTGTCCCAGAGGATGCAGTGATTTGGCATCACAGCCAGGCAGGGATTGTATCAGGGAATTTGGCTTCTTGGCCGAGTTTTGCAGCCTGCTGTGAGCTTGGTGCTGTGCAGGTTCTGCTGATGCTTCTCTTTGTGGTCATTGGAGCAGTGGGGAGCATGCAGGATGTCAGGCTAAATGGCAGCAGGGCTAGAGCCCTCTCCAGAAAGGATGCAGCCTCCACTATTGGCTTTTTAAAGGAGCATTTTAGCATTTCAAGGGTGCTTAAGAGCATTTTGTTGCATCTAGTGCTCTGAGTGCTGTACAGATGCCCCCAAAAAGCAGCCCCTGCCCAGAGGCTTCCAGCAGAGGGCTGGGGGTGTGAGTGCCTGATGGGAACTGCAAACCCTGCAGTCCTCCCAGCCCAGCACCAAGGTCACTGGAGGCTGATGTGCTGTTGTCAGGAGCGGGTTAAAGCACGAGCAACCTTGCCTGGCACAGAAACCTCCTTCTCCTTCTGCCCAGCCACAGAGCAGCTTCTGTTCTCCAGGCCTGACATCAGCGCGGCCGGGACGTGAGTCACGCTGGGAGCCAGGCTCGGGGAGCTGCTCCCCCTCCCACACCCTCTCGTGGGGGTGAAGCCCCTCTTGGGTGGGTCTGAGCCCCCCCTCACCTGTGCAGCACCTGGTGTGTGATGTTGGCAGTCCCAGGAGCAGGGCATGACCCCAGTGGGGCTGTGTGAGTCTGGCATCCATGCCTTGGCACTTGTGCTGTGGATTTTGGGTACAAAAAAGGGGAATTAAGGCCTGATTTGGGTTTGGTTTTGGTTTTTTTTCCCAAAACCTTTTGTCTGATAGGGAGGAAGAGTTAAAGATGAAAGGCTCTGGAGAAAGATTGGAATGGTTGAAGGAGGAGAGTTAACAGAGAAGTATGTTCAGCTGAAGCAGATGGGACCCCACTGCTGATGCTCAGTCTCCTTTTCATGTCTTCCCAGTATAATCCTTTTTGCATTTAACATTACACAACTCTGTGTCAGGACTTGCTCCAAGAAACCTTTCCCCATCCTCTCCTTGGAGGTTTGAGGGAAATGCAGTCATTGATTTAAAACAAATTACTGCTTCTTCTTCTGCCTTGGTGTGCCCTGGCACTGCTGCCATGGGAAGTGGATGGGGAGACGCCTTGCAGGTCACTTCTGCTCTCTGCAGCCTCACCCAGAGCAAAGCAAAAACTCACTCAGTGGGTGAACAAATATTGAACCAAACTGCCTTGGAAGGAAATGGATCCAATTGAAAAAATCCACTCAAACCAGCAGCAGATCTGAGCCCCAGCCAGACTGAGAGCCCCCAGTGCAGCATCCCCAGTGGGTTTGGGGAGGGCTCTGCTGCAGGGCTGCCTGTGCTGGGTCCCAGCCTTGCTCGCTGTCAGCAGCCTCGCAGTACAAACGGTGTAAACATCAAACAGGACACTGCTGCAGTAAAGACAAGGCACATCAAAGGGCTGTTTAGCAAACTAAACTCAGGAGAAGGATGCAAGGGGAGATGGCAGCATGGTTTGTCCTACCATTGTTTTTTCTTGTGCAAGGGGAGTAGGGCTGTGGCAGGGACCCGCACGTGGCATCGCTCCCATGCCAGGATGCGCTGACATTTCCACAGGACTGGCATCACATGACCAGGAGCTGGAGAAGCCTTTCAGTGCCTTTCAGGAGCTGTTTGGAAGTGCTGATTCAGACTTGGTACAGACCCCTCCGAAGGAGTACTGCCGCCTCCTGGGGCTCTGTGGGAATCGAGGGAAGATGCTGCGCCACTTCCCAGCCTTGATAAGGACACACCGCACAAAGTCGCCACCAAAAGGCAAAGGAGAGGGCTCCAAATGCAAAAGCTTGTCTTTTAGAGTTAAAATTGGTGCATTTTTATTTTTTCTATCTCTCTGAGCTATGGCAAGAGGCCAGCGACTGCTGTTATGCTTTCCAGGAAATCCATGAACATTGCAGTGACAAAGCGATGGGGCGGTGATGGATCTTACAGATAGCTGCTGTAGGAAGAAAAACATCTAGCAAAGAGAAAAGCTCTGATGTCTTCAACTCCCCTAAAGCAGAAAAGCATTTAGGCAGCCAAAAATTGCAGGTGAGAACCTGTGGGTCTGAACTTAGGGAAGGAAGAGCAGCCGGCCAAGCAAGGCATTGGCAGCCGGCCCTGGGAGGGGGATAGCACCGCTGCGAGCTAAAGCTGGATGCTCACAGCTAGTTTAGGATCCAGCTGTAATTTTAACAGCTGGTTCTGTCGAGCTGCCTTCAGCATAGCTCTGATCCAAGCTTCTATAATTAGCCAAGAAGCAGCAGCTCTTGTGCAAGAAGCGAGGCAGCAGCGATGCTCGATGCAGGGGAAGCAGAGCAGCGTGAGGGTGAGCCTTGCTGAGAGGGATAAGGGCTGACCCATGAAATTTTAAATAGTTGGAGGTTGGTCTTTTTTTGTTATTGTTGTTCTCCATCTGAGGGCTTTGTGCAAAATATTTCGTTGGGTTTTTTTTTCCCCCCTCTCAAAAAAGCACACCTAAGAAATGTTGTTTTGTTTTGTGTCATCCTTTAACAGAAATATTTACATTTATCGACTCAAACCAAAAGCATTGAATTTGTGGTCAGTTTGAAGTTGGTTGAATTTGCTGAACTAGTGCAGTTTCTTATGAGTGAGGTGGTCTGAGCCCCTCCAGCCTGTGACAGCTGAATGTGCTGCCTGTGTTTTGGGGTGTGCTCTGGATGCTCCCTGGGGATGCCCTGAGTAGTTCCCAGGAGAGTCAGTCCAGCTGGCGAGGATAGACTATAAGATCAATAAATGTGTGAAACACCCCAACTAGAATTATCATGACTCACTCCTGTCCTTGAGCTTTCCCTTTTTGAGGTCAACCAACTTGAATTAGTGTATTTTGATATTGCTCAGGCTCCCTGTTCCTGTAACCTTGAGTTTTTGCAGTCAATAAATGGACCTATACCAACTGGAGACAGCTAAAGAGAAGTAGAAGGCTTTGTTCCCCATGTCTTGGATGATAAACATTTAAGGAAAGAATAGGAGAATCATCCCTTTGTATTTTCTGTGCTTTGTGAGGATAGTTCTTGGTGCTCCAGGTCTGGTGTTTCTCAGTGATTTTATACTGTGCACATTCACATTCCCTGAGTAATGACACAGGAGCAAAAAGCTGGGGCATCTTTCTTCCACTAATGAGAAGGGAGCGACCAGGAAGCAATAGGATAACAAAGAACATGGGAAAGGCTGTTTTCATGGCAACTCATGGTAGCTTAATTCAATTTCTGCTACAGAAAGATTCGTTTTACTTTGGAGACCTGCGCAGGGCTGGGCAGTTTCTGTCTCCCACCAGATAAAGAACATTCTCCAGGGTGAGATCATGTCTTTTTCTGGAGTTTGCCAGAGATGCAGCTGAGTTAGATCAGCCTCAACTCTGAACCAGAGCATTTGCTGATGCTTCTTTCTTGCCAGCACCAGCCCACACCCACCTGCATTTTCCCCCTGTAGTGAACTCACCCGAGTTTTCACCTTGAAATCTCCAGAGCAGCAGTGGGGGAGTTGTCCACACCCCACTTCTGGGATGCTTACACTGAAATGGGACAGGGAGGTGCCTCTCCAGTTAAATGGGACTGGTTTTACAAATGCTGCTGCTGTTGAGGTTCAGGCACAGCAGCCACCTCCAGTTTCATAACCAGGGCAGCCCCTGAGGGACACAGGCATGGCAGTAACAAACAGCATATCCCAAAATACCTAAAAGAACAATGAGGCTGCTCAGCAGGGAGTGAATTTCAAGCTTTCATGCATTGCAGAGGGTGGAAGAAAATTTTAGCCTAGCTAAGTCAGTGGGAATTTTGGTCAATGATTTATTGGGGCAGAGTTTAGCTTTGATAATTCCAGGAGTTCATTAAGTGGGATTATGCTGCTCCAGGGAATGGGAGGTGATAGTTCTAGAAAAATCAGGGTGTGCAAATGTCCTTGTGCAACCTGGAGGTTGTGACTGCACTGCCAAATGCTCCTTTCTTGATGCACAGCTGCCAGAGCACCGTGTACCAGCTGATTTCTGGGACAGCTGGAACACCAGCAGCCAGGGCAGAAACGAGTCCTAAATTAAAAAATTCCCCTTTCCTGTGTGAAGTTTTCACTGTAAATGCATTGAACACTCAATAAAAGACATTCAGGAGGCAATAGCAGCACCGCAGCAGATCTGCTCGAAGCCATCTGGATTTCTCTTCAAAGCAGAAAAAGGGGAATGCTACGTGTGAGAATGGCTTTCCGTGATTTGTGATTGTATGGAAATGCTGCCTCTGTGGGGGAATGCTTTATTCCAGGATGCCCCAGAACAGAGAGTCCTAAACTCATCTGAAGTCTGTAGTGAACTTCTCTGCTGACTCCTCTACAGCTCTGTTGGGGGTTTAAATTCCTCTCATCCTTGCTTGCATTGAACTGTGTGAGCAGCTGCCTAGGCTGAGGTTTTATTTATTGGTGTGGGGAAGAGATCCATCAGAAGCTCTTCAGGCACAGAGACTATTTTAGCCTGATCCCCTAGGTGTGGTTTGAGGATGCCTGTGTAAAATCCAGACCTTCAGGTGGCTCCTGGTGCTCTGGAGGTGTTTTGAGCAGCTGCACGTTGGTGAATCCCACTGCGGTGCCTGAGGAGGGTGTCAGGGTTCCTTGTCCTCTTTCAGTCTCACTCTTTGCTTTCTGCATGAGCCATTGCATGTGGGGCTGCAGGTGGGTTCTCCCTGGCCTTGCAGAGGTGCAGGCAGGACCAGCTCTGTGTGGGCATCCCTGGGCAGGGGGATGATGGTGTGGGACGGTGGCAGAGCTCCTCCAGGAGCAGGGAGAGGAGGCTGCAGGTTTCTGAGCAGGAACTCACAGTGGCTGCAGCGAGGATTTTTTGGAGTGTTCATGTCTCACCCAAGGAGGATCCTTGCCCTGTGGTTTGGGAGTGGTTTGGCTCTCAGAATTGAGCTCCTGAGGAGGATGTTATTGTGAGTTAGCACCGCGTGCCTGCCCTCAAACGCTTTCCAGCTGAATCAGGCTTTGAGTGCACTTACTGCTGCTAAAAGGGATGAACATCACACCGGGAACCTCCCACCTTTCATCTGCCTTTTATTATGAAAGACTGGCTTCAAAAGAGCAAAACCTGAAGGTTATTTACCTGTAACAGGATTTTTTTCTCCGAGCAGCCAGCGGCTCCCAGGTGGGTGTTGCAGGGATGCCACTCGAAGAGGAAGCATTTGATTTCCAAGTAAAATTAGATTCCACATTCAATTCTCAGCAATGTAAGTGCAAGGCTTCCAGTAAAGACATTTTCTGTAGCAAGGGGTTTTAACATCTCCCAGCAGATACAATCAAATTGTGCTTGCAGCAGCCAGCTGTGGTCTTATCTTTAATATGTAAACACTTGCTCAATAATTAAGTTACCACGGAAGTTGTACTGTATCGATGGTCAATTATAAGATAAACTGATAAAAGGGAGGATGTGGCTGTCTTCTGTATTAAACCTGATATGCCTGCAGCAGTCAGGTGAAGACTTGGGAATTGTATAATTTGGTGTTTTCTCCTCATGTTCCCACGCAGCATTTTCAGAGGAGGTGATTGCTCACTGGGAGATCAATACCGCTCTACCAAAAGAAGTTTTTTCTCTGATGAGTGTCCTTTGCACCACCTTACCCTGCAGTTGCTTGCCCAGTGGCTGTGATTTCCCATTTTTTATGGCACTGATGGCTTCCCCAGCTCTGAAGAGGCACCTGTGTGTCCTGTTCTTGCCGCACTCTGTGGCACAAGGGGCAAGGTGATCCCATGGGAGATCCCTCCCGGGAGGATGAATGCCTGTGCTAATGTCTTTGTCACCTGAGAGCTGCTCCTCGGGGAATCTAACATGTGATTAAAGAAACCAGTTAAAAACAGCTTAGGAAACTGGATTAGGTACATGATCTCTTATTATGGCTCCTTTTAGCTGACAACCCGGTGAAAGAAGGGGGGTCTGGATTACATGGAGAAACATCAGACTTGACAGGAGTGTTTTCTGACTGTTCGGCTTAGTGGTGTCATGTACAATTTTAATCAGATTTAAATAGTGGCAAACATCACAGGCTTAATGGATTTCAGCTTTATTATTGGGGCTTTGCTTAGAAGCAATTTGGATTTTCAGCTGTGAGCCACCAATGCAAGTGTACTCACGATTGAGTGGGACTGGAAACCCGCATTTAAATGCCACATGCCTGTGTGGGGGCACAGACCTGTCTTCTTTCTGTCAGCCTCAGGATCTGGATGTGTAGTTGAGCTCAGCCCCATGATCCTTCCACAGAGATGGTGCATTTGGCTCCATTTTCCACACTGATCCCAGCAGCTGGGGAAGCACCTTCTTCCATTACAAAATCAAGATGACAATATCTTTTAGTAGTGATCTGGAGAATTGGTTTTCCATGCTTGGCTTCAGCCTTGGAGTTGTTCCTCACATGATCTAAAATGATTTCTGTCTTCTGCTTTAGGTGTCATGGGTGGTGCTTGACCTTCCCGTGGTGAGGTTTTGTCTGGTCTCTGCTGTGCCAGTTTGGGGTGATTTGTCTAGAGGAAAAAGTCCCTGAGGACACTGACACCTGCCTTTCTACAGAGGTGTGGTCCTGCCTCCAAACTGAGTCTTTTGGGGTGGTTTTTTTTTTCACATTGTGGGAGAAGATGCTGTGGAAGAAATCAATATTGAAGGTGGTTTTGTAAAATAGTGTTGACTTTGCTCAGAGGACTGGATCTGACTATCAGAGGCAAGTTACCATTTCAGGACCTGTTGGTCACTGAGGTCTGGTCAACTGCTTGGTGCTCCAGGCCCTGCATGTGCAGAAGAAGTAGGAAAAAGGGAACATCAGCCATTGCAAGTTCTCCTTTTATCAGTAAAGAGAAGTGTATGTTCCTAGTCCCTTGTGTTTTCTGTGCCACCTCACACCACTGACCTGAGGTTTCATCTCCTTCCAGCTCTGAGCTGAGCACTGGTGAAGATGTTTTCCCTTAGAAGGCCAAGGAGATGTCTGCACAACTATCTGAATCATCCACTAAATCCTGGCTCTCTGTCTGCTGTAGCCATTCAAGCACTAATTGCCTTTGATTAAGTCAATCGTTTGCAGAGTGAGCGGGTTAATTGGGTATTGTGGAAGCAATCAATCTCATCAGCTGCTTGCATCCATAGCTGAAGTGACAATGCAGTGGGACAATAATTGTTTTATGAGCTCCTGGAAGGCAGCAGAGGCAGACTGGATGACAACATGAAACCCTTCTCAGTGAAATGGCCTTTAGGAAAGGTAATTTGGATGCTAAGTGCTCGTTAGGAGAGGACTGATTGATTAGGAGCTGGGAAATGTTGTGCCTCTAAAACGTGCGTGCACAAGAAAATGGTGTGGGTGTCAGGGTGCTGCACTTGGGAGTTCTTGGGCTCTTTGGCCTGGGTGGGTGAGGTGTGAGGAGGATGTGGTGCCCTAGATGGAGAGAAAAAGCCGTCTTCAGGAAGGTGAAGGAAAACCCTTCCCTTCTCAGCCTGTGAGCTGAGCTGGACATGCCATCACCACCCTGCCTTAGGTGCACCAAGCACCGATCTCCTGGGGGCTGGAGGATCACTGAACATCCTTGTGGATCCTCCAGGGCTCGAGGATCACAAACATCCTGATTTGCTGCTGGCTGAGGCTGTAATTTCCAAAGAACTGAACTGTGCAGGGGCAGTAGCAGCTCCTGGTGGCTCCTGACCTGGTCAGTGCAGGAGGACTCGAGGGGAAGGATTTCCATCTCAGCATCAGGTGCCTCCTGCCATGGGGATGCTGAGACATCTCCAGCGTGGCTGTATCTGCACTGCTCAGTGTGGGACCTGCAGGAAATGGATTATCCAGAGATGGCTGCACAGTTATTGCAGGGAACTTCTGAGCTCCTCAGCACAGCTGCAAACAGGCAAAAAAATCAAGCAAAAAAAGCAATTTGCTGGTGCTGTGCAGGGGAGCAGGGTGCAATCTCTGAGGGATTTGAGGACCTGGACCCTGCTTGCATCTGGGGGATCTGGGCAAAGAGTGATGTTTTCAATCCATGAGCAAATTTAATATTCCTTGGTTTATGACTTCTATTTGAATGCAAATTCTTGAAGTATGCAAGTTGAAGTCATTCAAATGTCTTGCTTTGATGGTGGCTGAGTGCTGCAGGAAGAAATGTTACAACTTAGAGCAGTAAAACCAAACCATTTACACTGGCATGGCTAAACAAGAGGTGCACAGTTGTTTCTGCAACCCTATTCAAAGTCCAGTCTGTAAGGAAAATACAGAATATGCCACCTTCTCCATCCAACCCTCTCACTGTGGGCAGCAGGGTTTATTTCAGAGGAATGTCCTTCAGACTCTTTGTTTAAAGAGGAGGTTGTGACACGGGGTCAGAGGTGATGTGTGATGTCAGGGATTCCACACTCAACTGCTCCAGATAATTATGCAGTTCCTTAACCTCTCAGAAAAGGTGGGCACACGTGTCCAGTGAGTGCCTGTCCCCTGTGCTGCCCTAATTAACACCTTCCCGTGCTAATGGAGCAGAGTGCTAGCTCTGACACCCCGAGGAGTGGCGATGTACACCCTGCAATTTTAGCAGCAGAGGGAGGGAGTAGGATTTGAATCTTCTCCAAAGCTCTGAATCGGGGTCAATGCACTTTAACTGTGAGAGGAAGGAGAAGTGGCTTCTGTGGGAGGAGGTGCCCTGCCTGAACTCCAGGAAAATTCTCTTGGATTACATGCACAAGTACTTTTTTTTCTCTTATTCAGCCCCCCATGCTTTGTCTTGCAGTGAGACAAGAAGGCAAGAAACCACACAGTGGTGCATTTGTGTGGTGTTGGATGCACTCAGACCTGGTGTTACCACAGCCCTAGAAACATCATGGAAGCAAGCAGTTCTGTTGCCTCTTCCAAGGAAGCTGTGAAACAAGGAGCCAAAGAAACTGAAGATCAGACATGGTTTTAATTCCCAGTTTTGAATGCCTTGCTTAGGATGACAGAAAGAAAAGTCCATGCACGTTGGTTTTTACAACCAGTGGATCTGATTGTCCTCCTTGCAGGAGGGATTTTTCTTCTCTGTGAGCAGAGGGTAAAACTGAACAAGTAATTTTGGGTACTTCCTGTAATCCACATTCTCAGAGACCAAGCCCCATCATTAACTAAGCTCTGTAACAGCCTTCTGAGGTGGGGAAGTAGCAATATCCCTCTTCTTTAAAACGGGGAACTTGAACCAAATGCTGGTAGAAGTCAGATGGAAAGATGGTGGCTACAATAGATGTTCTTTTTACAAAATCCTCTCCTCTGCTTCCTCTGCAGGCTCTCAGGCAGGGGAAGGCTGGCTACACTGGAGCACCCAGTGGGTGCTGCCAGTTTTATGTGCCTGAAGGAGCTGCAGCCACCAGCCCACCTGAGCTGGCACAAGGCCATGCATTATCTTCTTTTCAGTCAACCAACCTGGTGCCCCTGCTTTCCTTGCCCCAGAGTTTCAGCTGTGGGGATGAAGTGGGTGTGGAAGTGGCAGTTCCTCATTTTACCTTGGAAGCCACGTAACAGGTCAGAAATACCCATCTGGGCTGCGTGGCTGTATCATGTGCCGTTTGCTGGCTGACTTTGACACAACTGCTTTTGCAGGTTTGTGCCAGAGCAGCCTGCAAAAGCAAGTGGTTGATTTTGCTCCTTGGCAGGTGGCAGAAGTGATGCAGGAAATGTGACAGCAGCAGTGTTGGCAATGTTAGTGGTGTTGCTTTATCAGTCTTGCTCAGGTAGTGCTTTCTGCACTCGTGGGTAGGTGCTGGTGATCCATGGGATGCTGGCAGGTGGTTGCATCCCTCGTTCTGTGCCTCAGGAGAGGAGCAAACATGTTGGTGACACGATGCTGTGTGGTCCAACACAAGCACTCAGCAGGTGTTGTAGGGCTTGTGGTCGTTCAGCTTCCACCTAAGCAGAGCAGCCCTCACAGAATGGTTTGGGTTGGGAGAGACCTTAAAGATCATCTCATTTCACCCTGCCACGGGCAGGGACAACTTCCACTCTCCCAGGTTGCTCCAAGCCCCATCCAGCCTGGCCTTGGACCCTTCCAGGGGAGCATCCACAGCTCCTTTGGTCACCCTGTGCCAGGGCCCCACCACCCCTGAGGATCTGAGTGTGACCAGGTGCCTCTAAAATACAAAGCTGTTGCTAAGATAGTGCAGCACATGAGACAAGGAAGAGAGGGTTTATTTTCTGTCTCCAATGCCCTCCAGTGTGAGATCTGTTCCCTGTTGTGCCTCCTGCAGTTTTGTTTCCCTGCACCTTCTCTGGCTGTTTTCACAACCCTTTGAGGACATGTCTTGCTGACACACAGTTTGCCTGGGGAACCTGTGTGGGTTCATGTTGGGTTCAAGGGCTGTTCATGGTGGTTTGCACTGATGGGTGTTGACAGGGGTTCAGGTTTGGGCAGAGCAGAGGAGCAGCTCCTGAGGATGCAGCCCTGAAGGGAAGAGAAAAGAAAAAGAAAAGAAGCAAGCAAAAATCTGTGCCAAAGTCCACTGAAATCAGCAGCTGGCTTTGTCAGAGCAGCCAGGAGCTCTTTTGCTGAAGTGATTGGCCTGGGAAGAGCCAACATGTGAGCCACAGAATGGGATAACACTTGGTTGTGTTGGGTTTTTGTAATTCTTCCTTGAAGTGGAATTTGGATCCTGTGTTTTGACACAACAAGTTGGAAAGAGAACATCAAAATGAGGAAATGTCCAATGTAAGAGGGCAGAGAAAACTGGGTTTCCATGCTGCGTTTATCCTGGCTCACAACCTTGTCCTGGGCAGCTCAGCAAACCTCTCTGGGCTTCCCTCTTTTCATATACAGCTGTGATGGTGCCCACCTGCCAGGGTTAGCAATGATTTGAGATCATCTTTGGAGAGATGCAGTGTAATTTTATTCTCCATCCCTTAAATGCTAAAAAATCTGTATTGTGGAGGGGAGGAGGTGTAATCAGGAATACCTGCAGCATCCCTCACCAATCCTGTGTTTGGCATGGATGAATGAATAGATGAGACCCACAGGCAGGAGCTGCTCCGAGGTGGGGCCACCCCGAGCTGAGCTCTGTGTGCTCAGAGTGCTCTGCTGAGCCACACCAAGCCCAGGTGGGGATTCCTGAAGGAAAAGATGGGCTTTCCCCCTGCATCACCCCACGTTTGTATTTGTATTTTTGTCCTGTTGTTTGATGTCCTTTCCTCCATGCCAGCTCTCTCCAGCCTCCTGTGAGACATCAGAGTTCCTCAAATGCCAGGCACAGAGAGGCTCTGAAACCCTCTCTGCTCTTCAGTGGGATGAATAGCAGCAGCTTTTGAAGTACTCCCCTGCTGCTCCAACTGGCATGGCATTAAAACCCAGCACCTTTCAGGGACAGAAGCCACTTGTCCTTGGTTCCCAAACCTCACACTCTGAGGAAAAGCTGCTCCACGTGCTGCCATTCAGGGAGCCATCAGAGCCCTGGCAGCATCTCTGTCCACGTGAGGCAAACCTGCCACCTGAGAGATGTGTCAGCTGGGCACAGCCTCCTGCCTGCTGCACAGAGACATCATTCCTGTGCAGCTCCATGGTGCACAGCCTGCCACAGGGCACACAGGGGTTTGCTGATGGGGCCTGGCAGGGAGCAGCACCTGCCCCTGGGTCACTCAGAGCTGTGGCTCCCCAGAGTTCTGCCCTGCTGGGGCTACAGGGAGAGCAGCCTGGGCTGTTCCTGCTCTGCTGTTGGATGCAGCTGCCCTTGGCTGGGCTTTGGTTGCTTCTTTGGCTGCTTCCCCTTTGCTCAGACTTGGGGTAATCCTGCTTCCTGTGTGTTCTTCTCTTTCTGACACTGCCAGTGCCCTCCAAAGGGGCTTTTTGCTAGGAAGGTTCCTAGCCAGCCCATAGTGGGGTAGGGTTGAATTGATGGACTGAATGAGCTGGGTCTGCTCCTGCCTTTGGGGAAGATTCTCCCAAGCTGGATGGGGGACCAGAGAAAAAAATTATCCTTGTCATTCCCAGGTGTATGCAGTGTTGGTCCCTGGGATGCTGGGCTGGTGCACACAGGCAGTGGTGCTCTGGTGGGCTGAGGCACTTCTGCACTGGAGGGGTGGAGAGGGTTCTGATGTGAAGGGATTAGGTGCACAGTGGTGTCACCCCCCAGTGCTGGCTGTGGCTGTAGGATTAATGAGGGTTTGGACCATTCCGTCAGCATCTCTGGGTGGTGTCAGGGTGGGTTTGAGGGAATGCAGGCAGCAGGGGCTGCTGGGTCTCGTGGGGACAGGGGACACCCTGTGCCTGTGCTGGCTCAGCCAGGACTGAGCTGTAGCAATGCTCAGGGGGCCCTGCAGGCAGCCACTCCTCGGGTGCAGAGTGGAGATGTCTGAAGCACAAGGTGCTGACAGAGAATGAGAGCAGAGTGAGAAGGGCAGGACTGAAGGAGAAGGTCTGTTCCTCATCAGAACAGCCACACACTTGGTTTGCTTAGTTCTGAAGTCTTAGTTCTTTTCTTTATCCCAACTCTCTTTTTAAATACAGCACTTTATCCCTGGCTCTCAGTCACTCCTTTCTGCTGCAGGGTACCGAGAAGGATTTCTGTGGAAGAGAGGACGTGACAATGGGCAATTCTTAAGCCGAAAATTCGTGTTGTCGGAGAGGGAAGGTGCTCTGAAATACTTCAACAAAAACGATGTGAGTACCTGGGGTTGCTGTGTGCAGATGGGATTGCAGCTGTGAGAGCATCCTGGAACATGGAATTCCCAGGGCACTGGTTTATTCCTACAGTTTCCATAAGCTGAGTCCCCAGCTGCTCCAGACAAGAGCACCAGGCTCAGCTCACCCTCCCTTTAGTAGGGTTTGCTCTTGCTCCTTCACCACAGTCATGGAGAGATGCCCCACAGGCCTGTTCACACATTCCTCCTCTGTTGCCCTTTACAGTCCATGGAGCTTTTCTCAATCCACCAGCAGAGGAGTTTTTCTCAGCTCTGGCTCTGCATCATCCAGCTAACGTGGGTTTCATTTTGATGACTACCTCTGATGAAGGTGTCACCACCTTGCAATTGTCACTGGGGTCTGAATCCTCCTTTGCATGGCATGGCATGCAATCCAGAGGGAAAGCTCCCTGGTTTCCTGTTCCAGTGTCAAGCAGTGTGGAAGTATTTGTCTTTTTCCCCAGAGCATGTTTCATTATTGTGAGAAATGGAGCTATTACCATGAAAATTGCATTTCTGATGAATGGATGGACACGACACTCCGTGTACTGGAGAAAGCCAAGGTGTTTTTTCTGCTCTTTGAGTCTCCCCTGAGAGCAGCCCAGTCTGAGCCACCAGCCAGTTTTCCCAAGCAGTTGGTGCAGTCGTGGTGTTGTGATGATCCAGAGGAAGGGAACATCCATCCTCACTTCTCCATGGCTTTGACAGCACCATCTTCCCCTTCAGCTTGGTTTGCCTTGGTGCGGTTGCAGCTCATGGAGAAGAGAGAGCCAGTCCTTGCTGAGGGAGAAGTGAAAGTCCCAGCAGTTCCATTCAGTCACTCTTGGCTGCTCTGATAGTTTAAAGCTGCTTTGCCTCCTTGTTGTCCACAGCTGTGGTGGGAATGGTGCTGTCTAGACATCCTCTCTGCTGGGATTTCCCCACCATGGTCACCCCCCAGGGCCATGTGTCCACAGAAAGTCCCCAGGTTCCCAGAGCAGCACTGGCACCTCTGCACAGTGCTGGGGCCATGGCACCACCCCACAGCCTTCTGCTGGCCTTGGCACCACCCCACAGCCTTCTGCTGGCCATGGCACCACCCCACAGCCTTCTGCTGGCCATGGCACCACCCCACAGCCTTCTGTTGGCACCACCCCATAGCCTTCTGCTGGCCGTGGCACCACCCCACAGCCTTCTGCTGGCCGTGGCACTACCCCACAGCCTTCTGCTGGCCGTGGCACTACCCCACAGCCTTCTGCTGGCCATGGCACCACCCCACAGCCTTCTGCTGGCCATGGCACCACACTCACAGCCTTCTGCTGGCCATGGCACTACCCCACAGCCTTCTGCTGGCCATGGCACCACACTCACAGCCTTCTGTAGGCCATGGCACTACCCCACAGCCTTCTGCTGGCCATGGCACCACCCCACAGCCTTCTGCTGGCCATGGCACCACACTCACAGCCTTCTGCTGGCCATGGCACTACCCCACAGCCTTCTGCTGGCCATGGCACCACACTCACAGCCTTCTGTAGGCCATGGCACTACCCCACAGCCTTCTGCTGGCCATGGCACCACCCCACAGCCTTCTGCTGGCCATGGCACCACACTCACAGCCTTCTGCTGGCCATGGCACTACCCCACAGCCTTCTGCTGGCCATGGCACCACACTCACAGCCTTCTGTAGGCCATGGCACTACCCCACAGCCTTCTGCTGGCCATGGCACCACCCCACAGCCTTCTGCTGGCCATGGCACCACACTCACAGCCTTCTGCTGGCCATGGCACTACCCCACAGCCTTCTGCTGGCCATGGCACCACACTCACAGCCTTCTGTAGGCCATGGCACTACCCCACAGCCTTCTGCTGGCCATGGCACCACCCCACAGCCTTCTGCTGGCCATGGCACCACACTCACAGCCTTCTGCTGGCCCCTGGCCCTGCTCTGAAACTGCTGTCACCGAGGGGCTGATCTGTGTTTGTTGGGATGTTTTTTTCACAGCTGCTCTTTCACTTCTCAGTGCAGTCCTGGAGGGGTGGCCAGCTTCTAGAGACACTTTGTAGGAGATGAGCAGAGCTGTGGTGCTGCCACTGAGGGTGCAGGTGGGGCTGGTGCTTGGGAGGGCCTGACCCAGGCTCCCTCTTGGGCTAACCCACCCTAGAGGTGGCTGTAAGGATTATATTTGTCCCATTGAGGAGAAAGTTCCCAGTTCAGGAGGCAAGGGGAAGAGCAGAGTCAGCAGCCAGTGGCTCAGGTGAGAGGATGGGACAGATGAGGACATGGACATGGTGCTTCCCAGCCGAGCACCCGGGTCTGTTGTTGGCAAAGGGGATAATCCTCCATCTTTTGGGACAAGGATGAACTATCTGTGGGTGCTGGAGAGTCACAAAGCATCCTGGCCTGTTAGTTAGCAGTCTCTTTTTGTATCCCTGCTGAATTTTGCAGGACAGAGCATTTTCCAGGCTGGCAGGAAGCGCTCATCGACACCCGAGCAGAGTCTCGGATATCTCATCACCAGGTAGTTTTGTGGGCTGGCATTCAGGTGCTTTTAGCTAATGGAGGCCTCAAATAGGCCTTTTCTTCTGACCAAGTGAACTGTTTTTTGGTTTAAAAGCCACTTCTCAGGCGTTTGCTCACTCAGCTGTGTTTTCCAGGCAAAAGAACCCAAAGCGATTATGAAGATCGAGCACCTAAACGCGACCTTCCAGCCTGCAAAAATCGGGAACCCACACGGACTGCAGATCACTTACTTGAAGGACAATAGCACAAGGAACATCTTTGTCTATCATGAAGATGGCAAGGTGAGGCCCTGGAGGTAATGAGAAGGTTTGGGTTGTGGTCCTGGGGGCTGGTGCTGCCCAGACCCAGCCTGTGGCACAGCAGGCTCCAGCCGAGCTGGAATCTCTTGGAGGGTGGAAGGGCTACGAGATGCACAGCCAGCTTTGCTGTGTTCTTCCAAGCACAGAGGGTGGCAAACTGTCTTCTAAGAAAACAGATGCAAATGGAAGGAATTGGAAATTTCTTGCAACTTGGAGCAGAGGATTTTTCAAGGCAGGCTCCTCGGTACCCAGAGAAGGAGACAGGGTGGATGGAGCATTGGAGGATGAGGGGACTCAGTCCAAAGACTTGCAAAAGGAGGAGCAAACTGGAATGTAGGAGAAGCAGGGAACTGTGGTGGTGCTGCCTGTCTCATACTTCATAAAATGCAGATATTGTAACGAATCCCCTTGTTCAGATGTCTCTGAAGGGAGGTGTGAAGGAGAGGACCCATGGGTCTGAGGTGGTCTTTTGTGGGTCCCAGGGAGCTGCTCCCAAACTTCCCCTCCATGCCAAGTGCTTCTCAGCAGGTGCTTCTTTAGCCCAGCCCAGTCACTCCAGCTGCTCTCAGGTACCTCCCTGCTGCAATTTAAGCCAGACTAACAAGCAGCAGCTCTTTAGTGGCAAAGTTGCGTCCCACTGTTGTGTCAGAGTCTGTGGTTTGCTGGGCTTTGGTGGTTTGCACAGCCAAGCAGTGAGGACTGCAGTCAGGGCTGTGGGGTGTGGGTTTTGCTGCTGAGGTTTTTGCTGGGGGCTGTGGAAGGAGCCTGTCACCGCTCCCACGCAGGGCAGGATGTGCTCTGATGAAATCTGATCATGACCCAGCTGAATTCCCTTCAACTTCCCTGAATTTGGTCTGTCTCCTTGGCTGCACAAGGGCTGCAAAAAGATGAACTCCCTGCAGTAAACTCCTGCCCTTTGGGACTGGAGGCTGCCCTGGGACTCACCTGTGGTCTCCTGCTGCCCTTTACTCCCTCTTGTGCTCCCCCAGCAGCCCCAGTGTGCCCTCCTGGACCCCAGAGGTGCTGCCTCTCCCTGATCTGAGGTGGTGGAGCCTCATTTAGGCTCCTTCTTACATTTCATAGAATCACAGAATGGTTTGGGTTGGAAAGGACCTTAAAGCTCATCTCATTCCACCATTCCACCCCCTGCCATGGGCAGGGACACCTTCCACTATCCCAGGTTGCTCCAAGCCCCATCCAGCCTGTTCTTGGACATTCCCAGGGATGGGGCAGCCACAGCTTCTCTGGGCAACCTGTGCCAGGGCCTCAGCACTCTCACAGGGAAGAATTTGGTCAAACCTCCTTTGTGTCAATGGATTATCAATATTCCAGAAAGCCATTTACTGCTGGAAGTCGGTGAGGGTTTCAGCTTCTGCTTTTCTGCAGGGTGAAACCCTACCTCACATCATGATCACAGAGAAGACCCACAGGTAAATAAATAAATATGTATCTAACCACCCAATTGGTGGATGTATAAGTTATCAAATTTTTAACATCACAGCTTATTGTTCATTAGCTCCAGCCTGGTTTGGTCATCATGAACTTCAGGAGTGAATTCTTCTCACTGATCCTCTTTGTGATGCTATCTGGGGTGTCCTTAGCTGCTTAGGGTAGGAAAGCAAGTGATAAGTGAGTAAAACCTCAGACAAGTAGGTCAGAGTTTTCCAAAACATTGTTTGTCTATGCCCTATTATGTTTGGGAATTTTTTGTCTCAACTTGGAGTAGCTTAACAAACCAAAGCAAAGGTTTTTAGTTTTTGGGAATGGCTATTTTCCACATTGGACCGTTTTTGGGATACCCCCAATTCAGCTCCTTAAGACTGAGATTTTAAAATTTCATGTGAGCCTTTCCTCCTTACCCAGATAATTTCTAAAGCATAAAAAGTTTAACTCTTAGAGAAGGCCAGCTTCTCCTTTGATATGGTCTTTCCTACACTACAGTGGCCTCGCCTGAAAGGGTTTGGCAGTGTTTATTTTGGGTTTGAGGGTGGCTCATTGAACATGTCCCTGGTCTGATGTGTGAAGCTTCACATGCATTAATGACAGCAAGACAGCTCAGCATCCCAGGCAGGGCAGCTCCTAACCTCCCTTCCAACAAGCCTCTCCTGGTGCCACAGTCTCAGACCACAAGGCAGTGTTTCAGTGCTCCCTGTGTGGAACACTTAAAATTAATGTGGCATTTCTCAGCAAAACCTTCAGAGACATACAGCACAAGCTGTTGGGTCTTACCAGAGATAACTGAATACATCAGTTTAAAAATAAATAAATTATAAAACAATTATTTTGTAGGAGGAAAAACATGGAGGGAGATTTTTGTGCTAAGGAAAGGGAGAGGTGCCAGAGCTTCTTGAACTTCAGTATCGCTGTGGCTGTCCCTAAAGGACTCACAGACACAGCTGGTAGACTGGGATGCAAAGATAAAGAGATGTTAAGCTACTCTTTTAGCAAAACATTGAAGTATGTTGCTGGAATTCGGGTGGGATGCAGGTGCTGCTGGGGTGTCCTGCTGGAGGGGACAGGGCTGGGTGGGCAGGTTGCACCAGGCAGCACCAGCCCAGCTGTGTTTATAGGGTCAGCTCAGTATTTCAAGTGCTCTTTTGGGGCTGGTTTTGGCAGTTCAGAGATGTTTAAATCCTCCCCTCTGCAGAAAGCCCCTTGGTGCTGACTGGAAGCTGCAGAGCTCTGTACAGGTCTGGCAGCCTGGAACAGCAGCTGAGTGTTCCACATCTTCACCTTTTTGCTGTATTCTGTGTTTTTTTAGGATTGCTGCTACGTTGTGCTCTGTCACTGGAGCCAGGGTGACGGGAGAGATGAAACCCAGCAGGATCAGGTTATTTTGTGTGCAGGCTGCACTCCTCACTCTGCTTTTCTTCCTCATTACTAGGAAATAGTGGATTGGTTCAATGCCATCCGGGCAGCACGCTTCCATTACTTACAAGTGGCATTCCCTGGAGCCAGTGACTCTGATGTGAGTGTTCCTGCTGCATTGGTTGGTTGGGTGGGTTTTTTTTCCCCCTCTCGCTCATTTTTAGCATCCTGTTAACGAGCTGGAAGGCTTGGGAAGTGCTCCCTCCTTCGGAGTGTTCTGCAATTGCTGGGCTGAAGTGGTTGTGGAGGGATGCTGAGCCCACGTGCAGCCTCGGGGCTGTGGGAGCAGCTCCAGCACTGCTACACCTGCAGGAGCCCTGAGCACCTGGCTCAAAGGCTGTTTCTGCAGTAACAAAAGCCAAAACAAAGGATGGAAGGCAGCAAAGGTGAGGGCAGAAGGATGTCAGTGCCCTGCCTGAGTTGTTCTCTGCAGGTCAATGCAGCCTGGTTTATAAATGCCTGTGTTTTCCGGGGGCTGGAGCTGCTAATTGTGTTACCCTGGGCTAATGCAATTCCAGAGGCTGCTCTGATGTGCTGCCAGCCAGGGCTGTGTGCTGCTCTTGGGGTGTAACATCACTGTAGTGGTGCTTGTTGGTTACTCCCTGCTCCTCCTTGGCTGTAGATTTTGAAATCTAATTGCATTTCCTGCCTTCTACCAATTATCTGGGAGGGGTCCAGTCGTGGTTCTGCAGGGTGGCTCTGTCCCTGGTGCCCTGCACCCTGAGGAGTGTGGGAGACTCTCCTGAGGCTGCTGGCTGTGCTGGGGAGCTGCTCCAAGGTGTTTCATGTTGTAGCCTCCTCTTGTGAGCACTGTGGAGGAGCAGGACTGGAGCTCTCAGGCAGAGCTGTGGGGTGGGCTCAGGGCTGGGGGTGAGCTCAGTGTGGCTTTTCCTTCCAGTGACCCCCAGCACCCCCAGTGACCCCCAGGCCCCTCTGTCTGACACTGCTCTTTTCTGTCCTCTTTGCTTGCTCCAGCTGGTGCCAAAGCTTTCTAGAAACTACCTGAAGGAAGGATACATGGAGAAAACAGGGCCAAAGGTAGGATCTGAAGCATTTTTTAGTCCCTGCAAACAGGAGTCTTGCTCTGTAGGGACCCGAGAAGGGGTTGCTGGTGGAACAAACCAACCCTTGCCAGAGAGGCAAAGCCATAACTCTGTGAATGCATTGAATGCACTGTCCTCACCTGGGAGCAAACATTAAAAAGAAATCTAAATCTACATCATAAACCCAATGCCCCTTCCTGGTACAGCTGGCCCAGACCTGGCTGTGGTGGCTCTGATGGCCCAGAAGTCATCTGTTCCCAACTCCCCCAGCCCATCAGGCTGCTCCAAGTGCTTTGACACTCCTGGGTCATGCGTGGTTAGAGAGAAGCTGTGCTTTCCATGTGTGATCTGGCATTTTTTGACTCCCCAGCAAACAGAGGGATTCAAGAAGCGATGGTTCACCATGGATGACCGACGGCTCATGTATTTCAAAGATCCCCTGGTAAGATGAAGGTGCCTGGGCTGCCTGGTGGGAATTACCTGCAATACTACTACTATTAATAATAGGAGTAATAGCAGTAATAATTACAGTAATGATCTGCAGCAAGATGCAGGCTGGTGGGAGAGCCAAGAGGGCACAATACTGTCACTGCTTGGTGGCTCTGCCTGGTGTCCAGTGGGCAGTAACCCTATAAATACCAAAACCACTTTAAAAACCCTGTCCACCAGATATTCTGCATCTGGATCTTGGCTCCCTGGTGTTGGTGCTGTATTGTGGGTGTCCCTGGGTGAGGAGCAGGGCTGTGGGTGGTGCTGTTGGGGTTTGGCTGATGGGTTTGTGGCTGCTGCAGGACAAGCTGTCCTGGCTGCCCGGGATGCAGAGCTCACTTCACCCTCACCCCTGCCTGACTGCTCTGCTGTCTCCTAGGACGCCTTTGCTAGAGGGGAGGTTTTTATTGGGAGCAAGGAGAACAGCTACAAGGTGCTGGAAGGGCTCCCACCATCCACGCAGGGGAACCACTGGCAGCACGGGATCACCATCGTCACCCCGGATCGGAAATTCCTCTTCGCCTGCGAGACAGAGGACGACCAGCTGGAGTGGATCACCACCTTTCAGAAGGTCATAAGCCGGCCAATGCTGCCTCAGGAATATGCAGGTGTGTTCCCTGGGGAGGGCTGGATGTCAGCCCTGGCCCTGCTGTGTGCCCTGGGCTGGAGGATGGAATGGCTGGAGGGGACTGGGGATCAGGACATTGCTCCTGCATTGTTCTGAGGCAGCTCTTCACTGCCCAGGGGGATGCAAAGGCTGTTTGAGCAGAGAGGGGCTCCCCCTGGGAGGAGGAGGAGGGTGGTATCCTTCTCTCTTCATTGCCTCTGGTGTGGTGTCCATGCTGCTGTATGGGTGTAGGGGTAACTGAAGCCAGGGAGCATCAGCAAGGACCACTGTCAGGGTGGGCTTGTGCCAGGCTGTCACCACCTGCCAGTGCTTGTCTTGCTCTAACTTTGTTTTCTCTATTTTTTCCTTTCAGTGGAAGCCCATTTCAAACATAAACCTTAGCTGGGACTGGCTGGGCAGACCTGAGGAGTGAGCTTCTGTTTACAACACGACGTGGTTTTATTTGAAATGTTAAAAATAATTCATAATAACAGTAATAATAATAACAATAATAATACTTCCCTTTCCCCTCATCATTCACGTGATCATGTCGGAAGGGCGGCAGTGGAACGTCGGAGAAGATCCTGATCCAACTTGAAATCCAGCTCTGTGGCTGCTCTGTGGGATGGGACAGGTGGTCCTGCCACCCATCACCCCACACCTGCTGGAAGGGGCGCCCCACCCAGCTTCACCAGGATGGCAGAGACTGTTGGTGCCACATGCCAGGGGCAGGTGGGACTTTTCCCCATGCTCAGGTCCTGGGTGCTGGAGCTGAGCATCCCCACACTTCCAAATGGCTGCCAGCCCTTTCCAGGGGGGCTGCAAGTCCCCAAGGGGTGACATCCCTGTGGGATGGGAAGCAGCCTGGAAACACAGGAAAGGTGCTGTGCAAAGCAGCTGAGCCTGCCATGGTGCTGGGGTAATGATAAGTGAATTATCCCCCTGGGGACTGGAGGTGATGCTGTACCCAGAGAGGGTCAAACAGGATTTAGAAATAGAGGAAATGGGCATCATTAATTAACAAAGGGCAGGGAGGAGGGGGCTGCAAGGGAGACGCCAACCTGTGAGGTGATGCTGGGGGAGCAGAGCTTTGGGGGCCAGGCCTGTGTTTGGCTCCCTGGGTCATCCCTGTTCCATGGGCTGGGGGGCTTTGCCCCATTTGGGGAGCCCGGTATGGAGCTGGGGGGTTGAGCTTTGTCTGCAATTTTGCTGATGGGCACCATCAAAGCCTGTCTCAGCTCACTCCCAGCAGGCACATCCCTTCTCCAGAATTGATGGTTGCACTTTCCCCCAATAATCCACTTTTCTTTGGTTGATTTTTCTTCTCCTGCCCAAAAAAAAAAAAAGAAAAAAAAAAAGAAAAAAAAAATGCTGCTTGAAGTGACGTTTCAGCGCGGTGTTGAGCACTGTAATTCCTGCAGTTAGGGCGGGCGGGCTGGGACCTGCACACCAGGTGCTGGATTTTTACCCAAAAATGAGATTTCTGGCATGCCCTGAGGGCCCAGCCCCAGCCACGGACCTGTCCGACGCGTTTCTTGGGGTGGTTGTGTATCTGAGAGCATCTCATCGGCTGTGTGCATTCGTTCTGTCACTGGTAAGACAACTGTGGTACTAAATGTCATTCGAACCAATAAATTATTATTATTATGTCAGAGCCGTGGCCGTGTGGTGCTGGGGCAGGGGAGGGAGGTGGGGTTAAAAAGCAGCAAATGGAAACAAAATGGTGCCAGTGCTGGCAGAGCCCCAGGGGTGTGAGACACCCTCAAAACCATCTGCCCCACCCTGGCACACAATGTGTATTATTTTACCTATTATTTGTGTACATGTGTGTGTTATAGTGCATATTCTGTGTATTTTCTCTATAGTACTTCTTTATGTGTGCACACACACACACAAAGGATAGCTGGTTCTTGGGAATAGAGAAATAAGTTTTATGAAGGGGCTGTTGGCTATTCAGAGAACTATAAACTGCATAGTGGATAGAGTGTAATATATAAAACGTGTGTATGTATGAGGTGTTCATATGCACACATTCATGTACAGATGTAGCACTCAGACATTCAATTTACAAATATAAGCTAAATGTATTTCACACACCTGTTTATGTATAGACATTTTTATACTTTGTTTTCTAAAATATGTGATTATATATTATATACACATGTGCATGCTTTATATACATATAATTTATATTTATAAATTTAAGGTGTATATATTGCATATAAACATACATGTATCTGCATGCACATGTGTGTGCATAACTATAATTATATATTTAACTTTTATTTGAAGTATTTCTAAGTGTATGTTACCCACACACTGTCATTCACATTTACCTACCAACCCAGGCACAGCAGAAGCCGGGAGAGGACAGACTGGGCTCCTTGTTTGTGTTTATAGGTAGCTATAAAAATTGTTTTGTGTGCATGTATAATTAAGAATAATATTATAAATGATATGTAATACAAGTATATGATTATTATCTATACAAAAGGCTATTGATATGTGTGTGTATATACATGTATTTTAAATCCCTAGGTATATATTTTATACACACACACACATACATTCTGTATATACTGTTGTAATTATTGAATATACATTTTGTATATCCACCTGTAGGTGCCCCAGCCCTGGAGCACTGCCCTCCTGTCAGGGCTGGGGTTTTGGGGTCAGGGCACAGGCACAGCTCACAGTGGGGGCTGCTGGAGGCTGCAGACAGAGCTGAGGCAAAAACCTCACATTGGGTCACACACAGGACACAGCACGGGCCATGAGCTGGATGCCTGTGGACACCTCATGCTGGCAGCCAAAAGCAATGGAATGCTGTGGTTCTAAACCTCTGCTGACATCCCAGATCATTTATTAAATGTCTACAGCACCAGCCCAGAGAGGGAGCTCTTCCCTTAACCTGCTGCACAGCAAAGCAAGCCTCATCTGCTCCAGATATTCCAATAGCCCAAGAGAATTATATCTTCACTGCACAGAGGGGAAGTGCAGCATCGAGGGCTGGATGACCCACAGTGAAATGCAGAGTGAAAAAAAATAGCAAGGAATGTAAAGCTCTGCTTGGGAAACTCTTAGAAAGCAGCAGTGTCGCACATCCTGGTATAAAGTGTTTATTTGAGACTTCACAATTAACACAAAGTCTTCCTGTCAATGCCTTTTTTTTTCATACAGTCAATAAATTTGTATTAATCCCTCCCCCATGCATGATTGCTGTTTATTAATCTAAGCCTTTTTTTTATTTTCATCGTGAAAAAATAAAGCGTTTCCCCACCCTTTCACCTGTTCCCTGTACCAGACTGTGCTGCATTACAGAGGAGATGGAGAATGGCTATGCCTACTGCTGGGGGTGAAGTTACTCCATTATTTATTGATTTATTCTTTTTTTAACAGAAAGTGTTAAATGAATCAATCACCCAAGAAAAATAAATATATCATAAAGAACCAGAAGCTCTGCAGTATCCCTTTTCTTGCCATCCAGCCCAGTTCAAACACACACCCTGCCCACGGCAAACTGCTCTGCTCACAGCAACACTGCCGCCTGCACGTACAGCTGGGAACTTACACTGGCAAAATCTCTTCCAAAGTACAGCCACAAGCCACAGGACGTATTTTAGATGCCAAATTTTTATACCTAGGCAAGAGAGATCCACCTGGAAGCCAATTACCTGCATTCCACTGATGGGCTTTTACTCAAGAGCTATTCAACCTTGTGCTTTTCAGGAAGTATCGGCTAAACACACGTGTGGGCTCAGCCAGAGCCTGGCCTTGGGGAGAGGGGCAGGCAGTATGAAGGGTGTGCATGTTACTCATGGCAGTGGAAGCAAGTTCTTGTATCAATGTCTCTTGGATGTGCATCTCAAATTATGCTGCTTGGCTCGTCTCGCAGTACTTTTGGCACCAGCCTCACAAATCAATTATTCAATTGCTGCCCCTGCCTTTCGAGATCTTCCTTGGAAGAGGGCAGAGGGCAAGGAGGCTTTGTCAGAACACAGATGGTATTGGGTAGGCTGTGAAGGACAAGCCCCATGTTTATGCTTTATTGAAAGACTGTGCAAAAGGGAATACTGCATCAGAAACCGCAGACTATGTTCAATCAGTCCCAGCTGCTGGATCGGAAACCCACTAACAACCGCTCCAATTGGTTCGTTTGGCTACTTTTTGTTGGTTTCTTTCTTTTTTTTTTTACATAAATAATATAGACCGACAGTATAAACATTTCAGCAACCATTTCTAAAAGACCAGAGGAGCCCTTTTAGGAGCCAAGAAACAACTGCAGGATTCAAATTCCAAAAGTGTCTTTGGAGTCATCGAATCATCAGATTTACACGGCACCCAATGACAACAACATTCAGTCGAGCTCGATAGGACTGCTGTCTTCCTGACCATCTTCTGTGTCATCATCTTCTCCAGTTCCCATCAGACTGTTTAAAAGATTTCCTAGAATAAAATACAGGACAATCAAAATCATTAGTTTTACATTCTCATCTCAAAACCTTTTAACTAATCTTCCATCCTGCTACTGTACAGATTTCTGTAACAAAAAACCCCAAGAGTTTTGAAATAGAAGAGTCTCACCAAGACATTAGTAATCCCATACTGGTTTCCATTATGAATATTGATTTGGGAAGCTGTATACTCTTAGCTGTACACTGATACTGTTCCTTCTCTAAGAATACACTTGAAAAACCCAAAGTCACATATTTACGTGCTACAGTTGCGCCCTCAGAGGGAAAAAAACCAACCAAAAGAGGAAGAACACACCTCCAGCAGTGAAACTCTCAAAAAGCAGCCACAGTCTGCACCATGCTGTAAAAAAATTGTCTGAAACTCAGAGGCATCAATTTAAAGATGCCTGAATTGCTGAAAAGCAAATTACAGACGGTAAAAACACGATGTTCACGTTTCTCATCAGGCTTTGGCTATCAGTGAATTGACGTTTGTAGGTAAAGCTTCAAGTCACTTTACAAAGAAGCTTAGTTCTCAGGGAAAACATTAATTTTATGCACATTTTATTCAAGAGCCAGGAAATGAGGGCTAAATTTCTCTATTCCATTTCAGTCCTTGTAGAAGGCCAGTATTAATTTCAGAACTTCCTCTTTGGACACATTCATGTTGTATCAGTACTGATTAGATCCCAGCCAAAGCCCCATACTTGGTTTAAGAAAAATCAGTCACTGAACTCTGAGGAAATTAAGCTTTAACACCAGTAAGATGCTTCTTTACATTAGGAAGCTATACCATGTCAGTAATTAACCACAAGAGTCTTTTTACTGCTTCTCCCCTTCTCAGTGATGAAAAGTCTACAAGCTCCCCCAAACCACTTTCACATGCAACCCATTCATCTTGTATCCTACAGCAGGGGCTGTTCCTACAGGCTATGAAAAGAATTATAAATTGCTTAGAACAGATTATCTGTTTCCAACACAGGTGTTTTATCCAGGTCACTGATCAAAGCCTGGAGGTACCTACAAGCAGAGCTTACCTAGCAATCCCCCGTAGGACGAGGTCTGCTTGGGCGGAACTCCGAAGAAAAGCTGTCCTATTCTATCTAGGTACTGTAGAGACACAAGGTGAAAAAAAGGCAATTATTTCATCTACAGGTAGAAATAACATAAGCAGAAGTCACCCAGGCAAGGTAAATCACCAGCTCTTATCTACAAAGCTGGAGACAATCAGCCATTATTTCAGTCGTTGAGTGAGTTAAATCCTGTTTATGAGTAACTCACCTCATTGTACATGGGGTCTCTTTTCAGCGAAGGTTGATACTGTTCACACAATACTGTAAATACTGTTAGTTTTCCTCTAGAAAGGAAACAACCAAAAATGTAATCTCAGTTAACAACTGAAAAGGAAACCAAGAAGGACATGACAGAAATCAGACTGTACCCATCAACTGCCAACAACAGAAACCAGATGAAGTTTAGCAGTGGTTGCACAAAGGGCGGACCCTTCTCTATCGAAGGATGTTTCTGTGTGTATGTTGTAAAAACAACTGATGCGCTGGTCTTATTTTTTAAGCAGAGAAATCTGAAAAAGGAAAGAGAACAGGGTAAGTTAAAAACAAAGGGCAGAGAAATGGTTTCACCACAGAAAAAGGGAAGCCAAAATCTACTTCACTTGTGCATAGAGGCCCCATGTCAGGCTTGAACTGATGGCAAAATGAAACTGTTAGAGACGGACATCTTTGGGGATGGTTTGGCCATCAGCTGAGGAAGGGGAAAATCACTACTAGAACACACTGTGGAATAGGCAGGTTGGGAGGGAAAACAGACATTAAATATTGATAGAATGAGCTGAACCAGGATCTAAGCAGATTGTACAGGATAGTTACTAAAAGAGAGCATCGATTTGCAAAATGTGGAAAGACTGGCTACCCTGTAATCCACATTAAAATTATATTGCATCTGGTGGTCCAGGATTTACTATGCTGAGTTAAAAACTGAATTAAAGACCCATTCATCCCCAAACACATATCTTTTTAGTATGTATCTGCCAGTATTTGTTGACTCTGTCATCCTATTCCACCTCAACATAATGTGGCATCAGGACCACTAATAGTTTGACACACATGCCTAAAAATCTCATAATAAAGCTGTACTTCGAGCTCCCAAGCCATTTGTCCCCAACAGATCAATCCCTCAAACAGATCAAATCCTTGTTCAGGTCCAGTTAATTTAACTGGCAATCTCTGCAAGTCCCATTGGCCTAACAGGCCTTTATCTGGGACAAATGCTGTCAGCAAGCACTAGGAAGGCTGCCACAAGCCATGTCATTTTTGATGGCAGGCTGGCCTCTAATTCTGCACCCTCACATGTGCAAGGGCTTGGGGCTGTTTTGCCTCACTGCTAGCAAGGAACTGCAATTATTTTCCTTAGAGAATAAACTACCATGCAAGAGGATTTTACACAGTATTTGACATATAAGTCAGTAAACAATGCAGTAGAAGTGCTGTATAAACACTGAAAAAATAATATTTTAACTTCTCCACAGATTTTCTCCCCATAAAATTGTTTGAGTCCTGCACATACTGGATTTCCATAAAGGATTTGCAATTGCTCAAAATCACAGCAATCTATAGCAACTAGCTATGGAAAGCAGAGCAAATCTGACATGACAGCTCACTGCTGCCAAAAGAGAGACAAACTTGCTCTCACCTCCTCCCTCTCCCCCAACACCTACTCTCTCCCTGACTCCCTGCCACATAGTCCTGTCTCCACCTCCTCCTCAGACTCCTCCATGAGCTGCCTTCCCTGCCTGAAGAAAGCCATCAGCTGATTAAACACAGTAAAATTGGCTTTGTCAACCTTCATTCTACATGAGCTCTGCAAAAGCACACAATAGCTTGCATTCCCACCTCCTACAAAATAAATGCCTAAAATGAGAGCCAGCAGCAACTCTGTCAAGGCAAGAACCATCAAGCTGCTGCTCACAGACCAGGCTGACCACAACAAGCTGCCTCTTAGGACCTGTGTGATAGCAAGTTCTATGCTAAATACAGGGCCTGCTTGAGTCCAGTATTTGTAAGAACATATAGATAAACCCTAACTAGACATAAAGTGGTGTTAATAAAGCTAAGAACTGTGCTTTCAGGGTTAAACAGATTACATTCATTCTTCAGGCAATTAATACAATTTCAGGTCTTGACCTTAATACATTATTTTACTTTTTTTTCTCCCCAGTCTGACAAATTTAACACATCGGTTTTCAGACATTTTTCTCCTGTTGTTCTGGCCAGTTTCACAGTTTCTTTTGCAAAGGCTGTGTGGTTAAATTAGATTGGTCCCACACATAATGTCATCTCAGCAGAATGCTTCAGAAGAAGTTTAACACCTACTGTAGTACTGCCTGAGCTACAAACATGTCCACCTCACTGCGGTATCCGCGGGACGAGGAGTATTCCACCAGCATATTTGCACAGCCCTCACCATCTGTCGAGTGCAAGAAGTGATACCGAGATTCACTATAGTTTTGCTCTAGAAAAAGAAAAAGGAAAAGGCTTTTAGGAAATCAGTTCAGCGTACCTGAACATAAAAATAAATTTATTAGGCTTGTACTTTATTAGCTGGTAAAAGAACAAGAGTTACAGGTGTGGTATATGAACAAGACAGCTAGTAAAATGTTTGTAAGTTACAGATAATTTATAAAGGGAGATAATAATAAATTTTACCCTAAGTACATTTGAACAACTGCTATTAAATACAGTTTAGTCAATTACGGCTACTGCTGGCTTGAACTTCGGTTGTATCATTTTATCTAAGTGAATGCTGACACTTGATGTGCTATCACCAGTGTTTGGGACAGGAATCAAAAAATTCCATATTAGACCAAGTGCACCAAGGAGTCAAACAGTACCTTCACCATCCTTCTTTAATTTCCTATTTTTAGCTTAGCCCACTCTTGCTACCAAAACTAAAATCACTTCAATATGCTGAACAGAACAGCAATTATACAGGAAAAATAGTATAAGAAATGGCAATGATTTCTTAGAACCTGAAGCAAAGGATTGTGTAAAATCACAGCAATGACAAAACTGGATATAGCTGCTAATATTTTGAATTTGAAAGCATTGTTTTAAAAATCTGAGCCTTTTGTGATGAAACTCAAAAAGCTACAGAGTAAGAAAATGTAGGCATTTTGCTCTTCAAGAGAACAGTGAGCAGGCGGCTGCAAAATGGGGACTTCTACTTTCAGAATGCAACTGTTTCTTATCCTAATTGTAGCAGCCTCTAACTTGGATGCAGTGAGAAGAATCCTCCCTTTCTGGCTGGCAGCAGCCATCAGGGTAACAAATCCCAGGAGAGCAGTTAGGGAATTGCCTATGGCATGCAGAGAGGCTGCAGCACTGACCATTATTGGGTCAGGGCTGTTACATGAAACCACTGTCATCACTTGGCAGCTACTGAAAAATGTAAAATAAACAATCATCTTGCACAGTTATCCATGAGAAACCACAGAAAAAATGGCATGTATTCAACTGTTCTCAATCACCTTTGTTGTGTTTTGAACACAAGACTGTAAATACTGGCTATCATCCACAAGTACAATAATTATTTAGAGCATTTTGTGCTTCTCTTACATCCCATAACGAGTGATAAAATGCTCATAAATCAAAGGCAACAGCTTCCATTTTGAAATAACCCTGCTGGCCAACTTCTCAAAAAGTACTTAACTACAGTCCAAAGACTGTTTTGGATGCCAGGTGATGTATTTCAATCTTTGTCATGTTTATCCAGGATTTAAAAACAAAAATACTTGCCAACAGAACATCTTTGCTCCCCCGCAATTTTCCTCCTAATGACACAATCAAACTACCTCAATGTCTAAAGGACCAACCTGCCTTTTACAGAGAGCCTCACAGCAGTTGTGTTTTGGATTTTTCACTAATACAGAGCTATAGACCTTTTTTTTTTCCCTGTAACATTAGGAAGATATTAATGCAAAAACCAGATAATGGCAGAACTCAATCAATCATTTCCATCTCGGCTTCTTTAGATTATTCCCAAAGCAGATCTCTTATAACACTTTGCTTTCAACATTTTCAAAGGAAAACACAGAAAAGCCAGTTGATTTTTCTTACCTTTCCACAGGGTAATAGCTAGTAACTGGTGTAGTTTTGGATGTCCAAGTTTTCCTGATCCCCCACTGGACCATTTTAGTGCTCTGGATACGAAAGCCACTCTTTCAGGAGAATTTGGATCCATTAAACTAAACAATTTAGCCAAGTTTTCTAGAAGAAATAAGATTGAAAAATATTTAGCATTAAGAAAAATAAGATAATCTGCTGCTTCTAATGCAGCTCTAAGATCCATCTTAAGGACAGGCAGCAGTTTCAGTTCCAAGCATGCTCACAGAGTCATCAGAAACCCATAATTCTCTAACAAAAGTTTCCCCCAGTCCACTCCTATGGGGAAGGTAACCCTGAGTCATGTTGGGAAGGCATCCAAAAAGGATTGCAGCTTTCAAGGCTGTTAACAAGTCACTGTGAAGGGAAAGCACAACTAAATGCCACCAAGCCAAGAGCAGAGGTCACCTCACCTAAAAGGTCTTCTGCTACTTTTGCATCCGACTTCTCCAAAGACTCCAAAACCAGCATGGACAGATCAGCAGCACTGTTTTGCTACAAAACAGACACATACTGGCAGTGATGAATGTATCAGGGCATAAAAAGAAACATCAACCAGAATTTTGGCAGCAGCAGGTTTAATGCTTTTATCAACAGCTAGGGCACAGTATCAAGTCTCAGCCTTCCTGATAAAAAAATTATAGCAATTTGATGGCATCAAAGAGAAGCCTCCAGGAAAGCAGAACACAGGCATTGTTTGGATGTTCACAAACACTACTGCTGCATGTTCCAGCTTGGCATAATCCTTCTTTGTGGAGAAAGGCTCAACAAAGAGATAAAACAAAAGATTACAAAGCAATTACCCCAAACATTTACCACTGGGAACTCACCATTCATCTCTCAAAATCTTGGGAGTAACAATTCCCTGCCCTCAAGCCATACACAAAACCAGTGACTTACCTGGTTATGACTGAAGAACAGTAAAGCCCCTGAATACATTAGTTCTCTTGCTTCTGCATGTTTTCCTTGTGACATATACCTGAAAAAAATACCAAAGCCATAATAAAAATTACCAATAAGTTGTGTATGCTTAAAGTTACTTATATTTAAAGGATTAAAAGATTGCTCAAATTTAAAATAATGGCAACAAGGGATTTATTTTTAAATCAGGTTAGTTTCCATAATGATGTAGGTTGAACTGCAAGTTGCAATTAGCTTTCTGCTCCAGAGCTGATGGAATAAAACAAAGAATATAAGAATGGAAATTGAGAGAGCTACAAATATGTTTGGGGCTGGAACAAGAAAAGGGAATGAACCCAAGTCTTCAACTGAGCAAAAGATGTCAATGTACTGAGCCTCTACCAAAGCCATCCCAGTGAAACAACTTTTGGAATAGCTCCTGGAGGGCTTGCTGACCTTTCCACTGGTCCAAGTCTCTCTGACCACTACAACTCTGCCAGGGGACATCAGCCTGTCCTAGCCCTCTGCTGAGCCAAAGGAGCTCATCTCTCATGGCTTTGAGAGCAAGATAAGCACAGCCAGCAAGATTCACCATGCAACACTTCACAAGAACAAAATATAATGCTTCAAAACACACCTTCCACCTTTCTCACTCAAGAGTTAATGAAGAAATAAGGAATTAAAGAATTTGCTCCCAGTGGTTACCTCAGGACCTCTTAGCACAGAGCTGTGATTGCAGCCTCCTGCACATCATCACTGTCAGTAACCACAGCTCTTGGAGAGTCACAGCTCTAGCTTATAAACACAGCAATTCCCATAAAAGCAGTTTAGGTGTGGCAGAGTTTCCAAATTCCATTTCTCTCAACTGCTACTCAAAAAGCCTTTGCTCTCAGTAGCTGATTTGCTCATATCACAGAGGTAAGAGTCAGCTCTACCCTGCTGCTTTAGCACCTGCACTTTGGTTTGTCCTCTGTGACACACCTGGCTGGGCTGTGCCCGTGTCACCCCTTTCTGTTCCTGGGGCTCAGGGCAGCCCCTCTGCTGTTCCAAAGCCCAAGAGTGCCCATGGGGTGACAGAGGGGTTGGTGATTCTGGGGGTGGTGGGACAGCAGGGCAGCATGGCCATGGGGGTCACAACAACCAAAGGGACAAGCAGAGCACCCCAAACCTCTTGTGCTGTGCCCCAGATTCCTGCCACACGTGTCCACTACTGGTAACATCACACAGACAACAAAAAAGGGAGGAGACACTCCTCCCATCCTGCTCATCAGCTCTGAGAAACAGCAAGGTATTTTACCCAAAACAGAGCTGAAATAATGGAAGGCACAATGGCAGTGTTTTGGAATAATTCTCAACAACTCGGGTTTGCAATCACCATGGTAAATGTGAGTCAAATGAATCCGTAGCGCCAACGTTTTTATAGTTGGGCTCCCATCCAGGTTTGCTTCTAGGAGTTGGACTCAGCATGGATCCACTTCCACAAATTCTACTTCCAGTAGATTCACAATGCTATATGGAAGCTCCTAATCTGAGCGTGATTACAGATGCTACTAAAAGCTGCTGAAAACAATTTTACGATATAAAATACAAACAGATGAGGTTTTTCAAAGAACTTTTATCAGAAAACTTGTTTAATAGAAATAAATACTGATGACATTTCTCTAAATGCTATTTAAAACAAGAGAAATCCTGTAACACATTATTTACACCAGAAAAATGACCTACAAGTATCAGTGAAATAGAAATGGATGTAACAAGGATATTACAGTTTGAGAAGTGACTCAGTTACCAAATCATGAAGAGAGAAGAGCTCAGCCCAGCCAGCCTGGGGAGTAACAAACACCACCAGCTCAGGTGTGTCCAAGGGAGCTCAGAGTTAGGCAGGAACAGCAGTTTTCCACCTGCTCCGTGGATCATGGAGGGATAATAACTCTGCAGGAGGCAGGCTTATGGTAATCTTTCCTCCTCCACTTCTTCCCCTCCTCCACCCTAAAGTACAGCTCAGTGCATGAAACTGAGTCAGGATTTCAAGTTTACCCTCTGACAGACGAGACAAATGTTTTACAGGCCTGTGTGTTTAAAAGGAATACGCACTGGCACTGGAATAGCTCAATCACAGTTCCAGAGTTCAGGTCATCCCAATCAGCATTAATGTGTCTGAAAAAATGCTGATTTTTATCACATTTTACAGAGGATTGACAAGACTACCCAGCCATGCAAATGTCACCTTTTCATTTAACTGAACACATCCATTCACTTGTATTTAAAATGGAAAAGGCAGGATCTTTGATTCCAAATTAATTCAGGGAGGCTTGAGTATGTGAGTTAATACACCCAGAAGACTGGAGGAGAAGTGACCTCCTGAGCCAAGACTTCTCACACCACTGCAGACACCACATCACATAATCCCTACTATAAAATAGGCCAGGCTTTGTCTTAAATTTAGATTTATTCTCAAATACAATTTAAGTCTTAAGGCCTGGATGGTGCCTGGCTGATCCCATCAGAGGGGTTATGGAAGAACAAACTGATTTAATGTGATGGTGCTGGGACACAGGGCAGGGCAGGGCAGGCTGTGTGATGTATGCTGGGAGCACAAGCAGGATTATGCACCAAGGACTTTCCTCCCCACTTTCTTCCATGACTGCTATTTTTCTGTGCTTACTCATAGGGCTGTTCTCCTCCTAACACCGATGAGGGCTGAGGACAGGGGACACGAGACACAGGACAGGGAGGGTGGTGTCCAGTTTTAGACCTCTCACTTCAAGAAAGACACTGAGAGGCTGGAACGTGTCCAGAGAAGGGCAATGGAGCTGGGGAAGGATCCAGAGCATGAGCCTGATGAGGAGCAGCTGAGAGAGCTGGGAGGACTCAGCTGGAACAAAAGGAGGCTCAAGGGGGACCCTTCCCTCTACAACATCTGAAAGGAGGTTGGAGCCAGGTGCTCCTCTGCCAGGCAGCCAGTGACAGGATGATAGGAAATGGCTTTAACAGGAGGTTCAGGTCAGACATTGGGAGAAATCTGTTCACAGAAGAGGTGGTCAAGCATTGGAATTGGGCCCAGGGCCCAGGGAGGTGGTGGAGTCATGCTCCCCAGAAGGGTTGAAGAAACAGCCAGATGTGGCACTCAGTGCCACCGTGCAGCTGACAGGAGATGAAAGCCAAAAGTTGGACCTGATGACATCAGAGGTCTTTTCCAACCTAATTGATTCTGTGAAGCCAAATTTCCATCCTGTCATCTCCCAGCAGAACCACAAGCAAACAAAGCTGGGACAGCTGAGGAAGCCCCTAGAACAAATACCTTCTGTGTTCCTACAAGCAAGGGTCTCCATGTTAAAATCTGATGAGAGAAAGGGTGACCCCTGCAAGCTGCAGTGTGAAAAATGAAGCCTAAAAATGCTTTGCAATAAAAACAATCTCCTTATGACAAAAGAGGCAGTAGTAGCATTTCTGAACAAATGCCCAGGCCTGCTCTACTTAGTCACTGTCACGGACACAAATACTACACCAAGTGGAATTTATTCCAAAAAGCTCCTCGGTGCAGGCGATTCCGGCCACCCTGAGAGCTGCCCCTTCCCGACCGCGGCTCCAGGGTGACCGTGCCGTGAAACAAAGTAACCCCGTGTCCCGGCGGAGCAAGAACCAACCTCCAAAAGCCGAAACCCTCACCGCGCAGCCCGCTGACATTTACACGGAGCTGGCAGAGCAGCGGCCGTGCAGGGCTCAGCTCCAGGACGGCCCCGGGACACGGGGCGAGCCCCGACCCGAGCGCCAGGGGACGCCCGGGGAGACACCCCCAGCCCATCCCGCTGGCCGGGGGGCCTCACTCGGCCTCCCCGGAACGTGGGGCCACCGAGAGGTGTCGGGGGCCGAAACTCCGCTCTGCCCGTGACCTCAGGGCAGCGTGACGCAACACCCCCGGCGCCTCACCGGACAGTGCCCGGGCCGGCGGGGCGCGGACCGGGCCGGGGTCGGGGCTGGCCTCCAAAGGAGAACAGCGTCCGGTACATCTGGTGCGCCTCGTAGTAGTCACCCTTCTCGACGCTGGCGCGCAGCTTTCCCTCCACGCGCTGCACGCCGCCGCGGTTCCTGCCGCCGCCGCCTTTCGCGGCTTCCTGCTCCGCCGCCATGATCGCCGCCGCCATCAGCGCGGAGGACGGGGAGGGGAGGTGGGAGCCAGGCGCATGCGCACGCAGCTCCGGCGCCCCGCTGCCCGGCTTCCGCCCGTTCGGACGGCGGCCCGCGAGGCTCATCCCGCGCGGCTGCGCGCGGCGCCCCGAGCGGTAACGGCGGCTGAGAACGGCGTGAGGGGAACCCCGGGACTCGAGCCGGGCACGGCCGGCCCTGGAGCCACAACAGCGCAGGAAACCGCAGGATAACTTAAAAAAGTAATAGAAATCAAGGAACGGCTGCTGGAGCGCGGGCAACGAGCCTGGCTGAGGACTGCTGTGGCGCAGGGATGCAGGCAAGGCTGAGGGCACAGGACTTACAGCAAGTCCCCTCCCTTCACAGAGCTGGAAGGGATCCAGCAATGAAGCATTTTTCTCCTGGAGAGGGAAAAAGGCAGCTGTGCTTTTTCCCGTCCCCACCGCTGGTGTCACCCACCAGCCGCACGCTGCCCCTTGCAAAGCCTGAGTGAAATCCCCCCACCCTGCGGCAATTTTAAAATCACGATCTTTCCTCACTTATTTAAGCAGCTGATTAAAAAAAAAAAAAAACCATAAAAGAGGCTTTATTTCTTGTTTCAAGTATTACATGCACTTTCAAAAATTAAAACTCTTTATTTAAACATCTCAATAGCATCTTGTCAGTTTGGAGGCAGCAAAGAATAACAGACATTTTGAAAAGCATTTACAAAAATACATTGCACAAAGTCCTATCTTGCTTTTTTAAAAATAAGTTAGTGTTATTCAAAATATTCCCCCCCAGCTACCTAATTTCAATTTATACAGGATAATTCTAATTTTAAATATGTAACCTATAATATGAAAACACCTGTACATGTGTCATCTATTCCTCTGCGTAGGCCATAGGTTCTGTCTCTAGGTCGAGTGAAAAACAGTTCTTCACATGGAGACTTTTTGTATTTCAAACATTCGAGGACTGTTGTGCAACATACATAACTCAGTTCAGGTCCATGTGTAACAGTTCTGTGTAACTACAAAATGCACTAGGAACAGCAAGATAAAAATTCTGCAAACAAGTGAATTTCAGGAATCTTTTCCGAAAAGGATCTTCAAAGCAGCAAGGCTAAGGGGGGCAATAAGCAGTTTCACCTCGTTCTACGGGAAAATGTTGTTTCCAAGAGCAACTCTACTCATCTGGTACCCGACTAAGGCTTGTGGGGAGGATCAGGAATGCCCGTGTTTGCACACAGCAGCGCTGAGCTCGAGTCCCTCTGGTAAATGTGACGCAGCGAGAATTACTTCAGGCTTGTTTTCCACACACCAATTTCCCACAGTACATTTATGGAGTATAACAATCAACGAGTCTAAGAAAATCCTGTCCCAAAGAGATCACTTTGGACAAACTAAGGTAGTGCAACTGCTGTACACCAGTGTTTACTGAGCAATTCAGCAGGCTTATCAGCTCCGAGCCAGTCAGTCAGCACATCAAGGTCGATTTGGGATTGACACTAAAAAAAGAACAAACTGGCCAAGTTGCCATGGTAAAAACCCTTAAAATAACTTCAGTTACTTAAAGTTATCCCTGACTTTTAGAGCAATTCGCGGCCACAAATTACAGTAAAGCATTCTCAGTCGCTGGTGTTTAAACTGGTTTTGGTTGTGTTAGCTTTCCCTGACAGTAGTATTTATTATATTCAACATGTAGCAAAGAAGCCCTTTTGGATCCACCAAAAAGGTTAAAACCAACTGTCAACTGAAGGACACCTTTAGCCACAGTCAATGTCCAAAATGTACCACAGTTTTTGGCTTAGGGTGCCAAGTTAGCAAAAGTATGCACTTAAGTCCTGGATTAAAAAAGAACAGATTCCTAGTTGCAGAAAGTGTGGTTTATTCTTTTAAAAAAACCTATACATTCATTTGTAATAAAACGTGTGTCACCTGTTTGCCAACTGGGCTTTATGAACCAGAGCTGTTTGCATGCATTATTCCTCTCAGCATGGACACAGAAATATGAAGCGAACTGGCAATTACAAGCTGAGCCTTAGAGCAAATAAAAATTGGGGTTTATACATTTCTGCTGACAGTCTTCTGCCTTTATCAGAGGATCAATAGTTCTGCAGTGTGCATCTTGCATCCTCATCCTTTACAGATTCCAGTGTTGTAGGCTTCCCAGTATATACAGATTAGGAACAAAATGTACAAAGCAGCCACCCCCAGCTGTAGTGTGGATTACTCGGCAGGTTTCCCGTGCACTCTGAACCGATAAAGGCAGGTGTACTCTGCGTGGCCCCAGTTAGAGAAAATCCTCAGCTCCACAATTTGGAATGCGTCTTCATTTGTCCCCTGGAGAAGGAAAAAGCAAACACACAAGCCAGTGTCAGGGTTCTGGCATAAACAGCTGCAACTGAAGCTTTCTTAGTTATTAATGACTGTTGGTACTTGCAGGAACCTAAGCTATGCCTTGAGAATTTTCTGTTCCTTTGAACAGAACCTTCCCTGCCTTACAATTATTTGTGAGTCTGAAGCAGCATGGAACAGACTCTTGCCATGTTTAGCAACTTCTCCTCTTTTGTGTCCACACAGCAACAAACCTTCCTCCCCTCTCGTCTATTTAGGCCATAGGTTTGAGGCAGATACTTTCTACCTCAGCTTCTACAGTGCCCACATGAGAACAAGGCTTTTGCCTTCACTGCTCATTGCACACAAGTGTAGAAAATAAAAGTAACTTTCTCCTGACACTTTAAATCTTACAATCCAGACCTACCATCACTGGAAACATCTGCAGTGGTTCTCCATCTTGATCATAGACATACTCTCCTAGAAGTCTGCCTTCTTCTTGATATTCATCATCCAGACCCTGTAACAACAGCATAAGGATTTTTGCTTCCATCAAATTTCCAATCAAACCCAAACTAGAAGTATGCCTACACAGAGTATCAAGAGACACCACCTGAAGGTCTATAAAACCAGGATCAGAAAGTTTCCCATGTAATTTAAAGTTCAAGCACAGCTCTGTATTCCAGTTTCCTGCCCTGTAAATAGCTGAGCTGTTTATGTGTTTCCATGGTCCAAACCTTTAATTTTCATGACTAAACCCATGTCACAATGTACAATATAAACTGCTCAGGACAAACAGTGAGAGAACATCAAGGTTGAAGTCAAGATTCAGATGCTTGCAGGTGACTGTTTAAGCATTTAAAAAAACCTGACAAAAAATTCTCAGATATCATAACTGCTCTCTGATATACCCTGTGGTCTGTTCTGTTCCGAAATCCTGCCTACACAACTGTGGTGCTGGGGAAAGTGAACTAAAAAATTATTTAAGGCACATCACAGATAAGGTGCAGAGACAAAATGGGAGGGATAGTGGGTGGAGAGAGAAAGAATGGGAAGGAGGATGAAACAAAGTGTATGAAAAAACTAGATCAAATAAAAAAACATCTCCCTCCAGAAGTGTTTACTACTGTATAGAGCAAGAGTAAAGAAACAGCTCACCCAAATTAGATGCAACAGTTCTTATTCACAATCTCAAAGCTCACAAATAAAAGCAATTTTAAAGAGCAATGAGTGAAACAGCTTATCATCATCCTCTTAGCTGTCCTTTCTCAAGTTACTCTTCTCCAAGGTATGTAACACAAATATTCTGTGTACAAACATCAGCTTAAATTCAGAGACAGACTTACATATACTGCAAAATTCCTAGGAGCACTGGTGATATTTCCTGTTGGTGAAAGAGTTTTTGGTATGTGTTCCAATGTAAAAGCAGTTGGATAGATCTTCATGGAAAGTTTCACCACGAGATAGCCCTGTGATCCTTTGAAAGCCCAGCAGTTCCCTGGATACATGTCCGGCTGCACAGAAGGAAGGTGGAGAGAACAAGATGAGACACAACAATAAAAACAATGTTGCATTGTTTTCTAGGTTATTTTTATTGCAATAAAGAGTTGTAATGAATTCTGAGTTCTTAGCAACAGTTTTAAACAGTAAGGTGCAGAAATAATCTCCTTGATGGAACTCTTCAGGAAGGCATCACACCCACCTGAGCTACCAGTGGTGTTTTGAAGACCTGCCTTGAGATTAGCTCTCAACAGGAACCCTCCCAGCCCTCCCACTTTGCACAAGCCCAGTGCACCACCCAAGCTTCCTCTGACTCTCAGTTTTGCTAGACTAGGACTTAAGATGTGTCCAAGGACTGCCAGAAGAATCCCACACTTGGGAACATAGCTCCAAGTACCTGTGCCCCAATACACTACAGAGATACACCCAGCATCCAAAGAGCCACCCAAACCACTCCACACAAAACAACACTGCTGCATTTGTTTACTTGGCCTTTAATTACCTGAATCACCACTCTGGGAGACTGAGAGAAGTACCACAGAGGAATTCCAAAGAGGCTAATTAACGCTGTCTTGGTCTCATAGGTTTCAGAACAGCGAGTACTCAGAACGCTGCCACCTCAAAAAAGACAGATCAGGTTAGCAGAAATAGAAGTCTTCAAGAAGGAATGAGCAATTAAGGCAGAGATTTATATAAAGCTTAATGAATACCAGATTAAAGATATTGTTAAGATCTAATAATTTTTTGTGAATACAATGCTTCTATCACATACAATGTTATTTTAAGAATAGGTTAAAGGTTTTTAATTTCTTTCTTATCCAGTTGTAGACATATTGAGAACTATTCTATTCATGTCCATGCACGCCTAGGCTGATGTACAGGCCTGCAAACACCATCACAGACTGCAATGATTTGATGATCAGGCAACACACAAAAATGCTCTACTAAGCTTTACTCTTCATTTTAATATTTCTAGTAAATACTACTAAAAGCATGAATAGTAAAATGGTGTTTCCTCTACTACTTACCTCCAGATTCCAAGGCGAAATCCACCATACCAGTCTTGTCTTGAGAGTAGAGTTTCAGTGCATTATTTACAATAATCTGTGCTTGCTAGAGGAGTACACATGCAAGAGAATGGAAGGAAAAAGATTTTAATAAGATCAAGCGATAAAATAATTGATAATTACATATCGGTGAAGTTGCAAGCATCTTTTTGAGATGCTGCACTTCATCACAAGTCCTTGAAAGCCTCTGTCAAGACAGAGGCCACTTTTAATGGATGGCTGTCTGTCTTAAAATTCAAGTTCATACTGCATCTTGACTGCTGGTTTGTTTCTTTTTTTTTTTTTTTTTAAATCTGCATCCCTTCTTCCCAGGACCCTGAGCTGCATTTCTTTGGTGTACTTGTTTCTTGGGAATTCAATTTTCAAGACAGCACTCATTAAAAAAACACAAGTGTTGACACAACAGGCAACAATCAATGCCGCAAGAATACACTCGATAAAGCATTTTCTGCAGTTCTCCTCATTTCAGCTGATGTTCCTGACATCTCCTAAAATCGCTAACATTTATGTTGACAGTCATGCTCCATAAAATACCCATAAAAGAACTCCTTCCAGTTTTAGTTGAACTTTTGAGGCCTTAAAACTCACTCACCGCTTCTGTGATTCCAGAAATCCCAGCATTAGTCACAGCATTTGTAACTACTTCAGATGTTACTTTTTGGTTTGTTACAGACATATGGAGAGTAATATTTTTGAGGATCTGCAACTCAAGATTCCGCAGCAAAGTCTCTAGATCACTTTTGCTCACAAAATTGGAGGTAAGCCACTGGAGAAGTGATTCAGGCAAGTCTTCTTGTTGATCACCAAAAAGCATTAGCTTGACAGATTCCTTGACCTGGGCATCTACCTAGTAGAAGCCATTAATAATTGTAATTATTAGTTTTTATAAATATGTATATATATAAAAAAATACACAATAGGCACATAGCTAGACCTTTATCACAAGTCATTATTTAAGCTGATAATCCCATCTCAGTATTGTTGTATTTTGTTGGCTACATTCCAGTCAGACCTTTTAAAAGGTTTCAAAAGAACTGAGGCAGGATTTTTCAGTAATAACTCTCAGATAACTAAACTTGCTTTTACATAGAGTTTCTTTTCCATATTTCCATGGGTTAGCAAAATACATCAAAGTACTGTGCAGAGAACTGCTACTATGTCATAACTTCCAAGCAAACCCTCGCCATTGTAGAAAACAAGCAATAAACTCCTTCCTAGTAAAGTGTTATGCACTAGTGGAAAAATTCACAGTAACCTTACACACAACACTGTCATTCTTTAAGATTAATACTACCCCCATTATTGACTGCAGTGCATTTCAAGAAAGTTAGTGAACAAAACCAAGTAATATCAAATTTTACTGGGACAGTTAGAGAAGTTGCAGAACCTACTTTTTCATGAATGACATCCATTTTCTCACAACTCGTCTTCACACTTTCTCCAGATAACAGCTCCGATTTCATAGAAGCCAGCTCTAGTTCTAGGTTTTTAATTTTGGACATAAGTAGACTGTATTGATCATCATCTCTGACAAAAACAAGGAGTCAATGGTTAGGAAACAATAGCTGGAATCATTCCATCAAATTCCAAAGGTGTGAGAATATACTTGTCTAATACAAAGTGCTCTTCTAGTTCAATTGTTCACCACAATACACACAGTGAACTTGCACTTGTAACATATTGTCACTTAAGGCATACTTAGAATTAATATATTCAAAGCCAAGTATTCTGAAGTAATGGAAAGATCCAGCAGTGATGACTTCAGATTATCACCAGGCTGACAAGTTAATAACTCAAACATATAGAGATTTGGGGGAATTTAAAGGCTTCTGGCAAACCAGTCAAATTTTGTGTGAGTTTGCCATTGGTTAGAGTGAGTCTCAGGCTGACTCACTCAAACCAGAGTAACTCCAGAGGCAGTGCTGAGTTACAAATAGTAGCTCTTATATGACTAATACAGATCAGTGTCCAGTGGATGCTATGGAAAAAGATCTCAACTATCATTCTAAAGGCATTTTACATTTCATTGTAATTCAAATGGCAATTCAGCAAATAAGCAAAAAACCAAGAGACAAAAATTAGAATTGATACAGTTCAAGAATTTAAATACAAAGCCCATCAAAAGCAGTCACTGTATGTTTCACTAAGTGATCTGAAAGAAAACGAATGCATTTATAAGAAGATGAGAAGTCCCTCATTCTCCTATACTACATAAATAGCTTTCTTTAATGAAAATGTACTTGTAGGGCTGCCCCCACACTGGAGTAGTCTTGTGCTGATGTTCAGCAGCACAGCTGAAATCCAGTACAAGACAGAAGTGCTCTTGCTGGCAATACAACCTTGCAGGGTCAGTTAACTGACACAAGATAAGGATCACTGTCAGTTGGCTCCAGGAGCGAAAAGGCAAAATGTATTTGAAAAGTGCTTATACCTCACTGATTTTGATTTGGCCAGGTCGAACTCCTTCTGGATGTCCTAAAAAATACAAAAGTTAAGTTTTAACATATACAAAGAAATTCAAGTGAAAGAAAGACGATAAAGAATGTTATATGAAAATAAATTTTAGTACCACCTGTATGGGATTGTGCACACAATTATGTTTGTGTCTTTGTATAACAAGGTTTCATTCCACATAGAACCTGCCTCAATGGTCAAAGGAATAATTTTTAAACTTTGGAATGTAACGCTGTCCAAGAAGGGGGAACCAAAATACAAACAAGTTTTGAGACTTAGGGAACTGTAATAGCCACAGTAAAGGAAACTGTTGTTTGGAACAGCAAATTTAAAAAGTCAGTATGTTTTATCAACAGGTTACAATTAGAACAAGTCAGCAAAGCTCACTATCAATACCTTGGATTCAGCTGAGAGTTTTCTAAGAAGTTCTTCCAGTGTCTGGATGCGCAACTCATGTTCTTTATGTAAAGCCAGGAACTCAGTCTTAAAAAACAGAGAAGGAAAAGGGGGTGTATTTTGTTTTGGAGTACAAATACCATAATTGATATTTTCTGCAAAGTTCACTTTTCATTCTGTACTGTGAATGTTTAAGTGATTTATCCTGCATGTAGTGTGTGAAATTACAGAATCTGTAATAAATACAGAAGTCTGATTTAGCTGCAGTAGGGGTTATATACAGGGAAGTTTACCACAAAATCCCTGCTTTGTCACTAGTCCTTCCTATAGTCTTCTTTATCTGCATAGAAACAGGACAAATCCAGCAGCTTTTCAGCAATGTAGGAAACTACTTTAGGCCACTTGTCTGGAATTAATCCTTTGTCACCAATAACAAAGGAGGAACAAATGCCCATAACTACTCCCTGGCCCTTTACTACCTATTGGTTATTTCTAGAGCAGAAAAATAATCCTCCAGTCAAATTGCTCACAATCTGCATTTATAAAACAGAACAATCTGTATCAGGAAACATCAATAACTGACTGTCTTACCTTTTCCTCCAATTTCATATCTTTAAGATATTGACTCATCACATTTTTTATTAAATTCAATGTTTCACTTCTGTCACTCATCGTGGCAACCTGATCTTGAAGATTCTGGAGTAGGCTCATCACTTTGTTGTATTCTTTGTTTCGGTCATGGCATCTGTCAGACACGAAGGCCATTTGCTTTTCCAGCTCACTTATACGACCAAAGTCAAAGATATTTATGGTATCCTAAAATATAAAAGATAATGCTTTAATATATAAAAATCAACTTATCTACATTACTCTTCTGCAACAAGTAGTTATTGCAAAATACTGAAGACATGGGAGTTAAGAGATCTTTAAATATATTCACGTTCTTCCCTAGACTGTTCTCCCCTACCTTTGGAGGTTGCACAGAATGAAAAGAGTCATCTTGTGGTTCAGGAACACGAACAGAATCATCTGTTCTCTGTGTTCTGCCAATTCTTGTCCAGTTCAATGGAGGTAATAATGAAATGAAGCCATTAAGCCCCCAGAACCACAAACCTAGAACAGAAACAAAAAGCAACGTGTGTTCAAAAGAATTCTCTCTTCCGACTGCTTATACTTACAAATGGTCTTTTGAAGGACACAGCTACCTTCAGTTTGCAAGGCAGGTGCCACACAATGGACACTGCTCCAGTCTAAACAAACATCACCACGAGCCAGCTTTAAAATTTTTAAATTAAGCACTCAAGAATATTAGGGAACATGCATCAGTCCCATTCACACAGTTGTGAGGCAGGCAACTTGCACTTATATATATCATGGTATGAGTTTAGGCTTGTACTACTGCTTCACAGGCACCTTGGTCACCTTTGCTGATTAAGACAGGCCACATTTTCTGAAGGCAGATGTAAATACTCCTCTTTATCTCCATGGAAAATATGTTGCATGATACACTTACTACATATCACATTGCATAAGAGCTAATAAAAGTTGGAAGAAACTTAGGCTTCCATGGAAATAAAATAGCATTTCACGAGATTACACTTATTTTGGCTATATCTTAGTGGGAAGTAGCAACATTTTCTACACAGGGTAAATTCTTTCCTTGTCCACCCTTATACAGAGGACTTTGAATCCCCACTGTAATTTTCCAAGAAGCTTCATCTTCTCCACAAAATAGCTGCAAGTTTTTAAGACTCACAAAGACATGAATCTGCTTTTTAGAAATGGCCCAGCACTTCTGGTAAATACTTCAATCTGTTTCATTTCAGTTGACAGCTGGCTGGAGCACTGTCTACTAACCACTCTACAGTCAGCAGTATCTTAAGTAACTAAAGCAGGGTCTAGAGCAAAGGAAATACTTTGGATGAGTTGGTAAAAACTTAACAACATTTCTATGGAAACTGACAAAGCAATCAATACCCAGCCTACTCTTTCATTGCTACTTCTATGAAGGGAGGTAAAGAAAAAAGGACTTCAGTGCATTTACTTATTCAGCCACTCTTTCTAAAGGGCTCTATGCAATTAAATCAAGGATATTGCTTTTGTGACAAGGGGAAAGCTTGCTGACTTGTCAGTACCCTGGAAGCTTGAATTACTGCCCTGTTCACAAACAAACTTGCTCTTTTTCCGTTCTGCATCTTCAATCATAAATCAACTCAAAATGCTATTTTGGAGCAGCTGTAGTACACACACTGATTTGTATTATAAGGGAACAACTGACATACCTAGTAGAAACAGGAGTGGGATAAGAAACAGTAACCACCTGTAGTTCTTTGGAAGGCATCTAGAGAAAGAGAAGACAGTTTACAAGAAAGAACACATCTACCATAATTAATCGATTTATATTATAACTCGGTAAACTTGCTCACAAAACAATTATTTCAAAGGATACACACCTTCTTACAAGAAACACCTTGAGCAAAGACATCAGAGTAACAAGTTGATACCACCCAGTTCTAAGCAACCTGAACATGCCAGAAGCTGCCCTCCCTAGAAGACAAAAGGTGGGAGTGTGAAATGTAATTACTGCAGCACATGTTCAAAGAAACCAAGAGAGGGACATGCAGCTGTGGCCAACAATGCTTTGCAGAGCGGAGAAATGCATGAATAAGGTAATGCATGCAGCATATTGACATCTAGATACCACAAGTATGACAGCATTGTAACAACAGCTACTCAACAAGGTCAACAGCCATGCAAAGAGATGAAATGCTCATTTGTTATGACAATGCTACCTCGCTGGAAATTCAGTATTAATGTCTGAGCACAACTTATCACACACTAGAGACCTCAGTATGCTCCAGGAAACACACAGATTAGCAGCAGCAGTTTTTGGTAAGAGCAATACCAATATAGCAATTGACTGCCAAACCAAACATGCCCCATTATTCTTGACACCCCATATTCAGTGCTATTCACACACTCATTCCCTCTGGTTAGTCTCCTGTAATGCCTGTGGACAGAAACACACCCTCTCATTAAAAGCATATTTTGGTCAATAAAGCAGCACATGCATTTCAAGACACAAAAGCTACAGCATAAGCACAGCTGAATTAGTGTAAGCCCCTGCAGTCCCCTAATTTGCCAAAAGGAACAGGCAATGCACACACACACACACAATTAGAATAGTAACCTGGAGAGAGAACGGCCAGCCAAAGTAGAGACAACACCTTCTGCGACACAAGCCATCCGGTCGCTCCCGCTGTTCGCAACACGTGAAGCATAAAGTAACCTGGAGTATAACAAATTAATCCATGTGGTAACACACACAAAGGAGCTGGAGGTTCTCTTCAGTACATGCAGTGAAACAGACTCAGTCCCCTGCCCATCACATGTTCTGCAGAATTTTGAACCGTACCTTTCAGTAATTTCAAACTTGGTTCTTCACTACTTTAAAGCAAAGCAAGCCACTAATAAATACAAAGTCAAGTAAAACCAAGACAGTTTAGAAACTGAATTCTCATGGACAGAGATAAACAGACTGAACACCACCTGTGCAGTTAGAATATCACTTTTCCAAAATCAAAGCTTACATTTCGTAACATGTTTATCTAACAATGCCATGCAAAGTGTAGCAGAGAATAGTAAGAGTACTACCACAAAAACAAGCTTTAAAGCACATTACTTTAAAAGCATCTTATTTGTTCAAAATTATACATCAAGTTCATTATCTGGGTTACTGTGCAGAAGTGAGAACAATTAAAAATTTTAAATTCCAGTGATGTCTAAGAAACATTGATAAATAATAGAAAGTATTCCCACTTAAAAGTTGCAAGCAGTAAACGTGCATTAAGCTGAGTGTTCCCAAGGATGTTCAGTAGGACAGTTCTGTATCTCTTAAAGAGAATAAAACTACCACCAACCTCCTCATCCAATGCACTGTAATAAAATGCTGTAACTTAAACCCTGCTGAGGCCAACAAATACTATGTCCAAGACGAGGACCAATCTTTTCTACAGAACAAACTACACCATATCTGTTTAGAAAATAATCCTACATTCTTAGATTAGCAGATATGTCTGGGTTAATCTGAGGGATTATAGATATACCAACCCAATGTTTTGCAAATCATTTAGGTGACTGAAGTGTCTCAAATCATTTTCCTTTGCTGAATAGCACTCAACAAATCCTTGATGCCTCTGTCATTCAAGCTACGGAATGCTCATCTCACAGGGTAGATTCTATCCCTATATAAGATTCCTGTAAAAATTAACTATCACTAGAACAAAAATAAAATGTTAAAACCCCTTTATTCAAATAATTTGCATACCAGTATCTCATACCTTGCTTTCATTTGAAGTCAGCTTTTCAACCTAGCAAGCATACAGATCTCCCCAAAGTCCAATAAATTAATCTGATTTGCTCCTTCTAACATACAAGGTGCACATTACGCTACACCTTGTTTTCACTAACAGATAAGCAGCCTGCCAAGCTTGTACAAAAGCCAAAATCAGAGCAAGAATTCAGACAGAAGAGGTGTTAAGGAAGTTAGTTGTCTAGGCACTTTACATTTCTACCCTACTTTGACAGATGAAGGAAGGAAAAAAAGCCCAAACACAAAACATCTGTGATTAACACTGTGAGATTGCAATGCAAAAAAAAAGCAAACAAAAATGTCCAAGTCAACCTGCAGAAGAAAAGGTGTGCCAAATGGTCCTTGCTACCCTTTTAGCCCATGAGGATTGCATGTGGTCTGTGGTGTACATTTCAAGATGTTTCTTCCCTTTACAGTCATCACCTGTTGGTTGTGGTAACAGTTGATTAATGGGATAAAGCCAGGATCAAGTCAAGATCTGTTACAAGATAACTTGGACAAGTCTATCTCACATCATCAGTTATCAACCCAAAACTGCTAAGCAAACTTCAGGGAAGGAAACTTGCTGGGGGCAAAACTACAATATACCAGGGGATCACCATCCTCCCCACATTTTAGTTGCAAACCAAACATTTACTTTGTAGTTTCCACAGTGTCAGGGGTTGTCTGATACTACTATTACAGGAACAACCTGGTGTAGAGCCCAGGACTGAGACTATATCAATCACTATACTTACATATTGATTCCTCAATCACACCAAGGTGATGATCTCTGTAGAACTCCTTTACATTCATGCTTCCACAGTAGTCTGAGTGAGCTGCAACACATCCAAAAAGCACACAGATTTTAATTATCAAATTCAAAGCCTTTCACAGACACAGATTTTAGCTAAACTGGCTTGGTTCACTATTAAAGTCAGATTACTCTAAGGAAACCTGAAAAATGATTGAGGAAGAAGCCTACTCTGTGTAATCTTGTTCTTTCTTCTTTAAATATCAGGGGGGCTCTTAGTTAAAAAAAAATCCTTCTTCTTTTCAGATAGCAAAGGTTGTAAAAACCCAACAAAAAAACAACCCCTCATCAAGTAAGTCCCTGTTCCCAACATTCTATCAAATGGGTCAGCCCTTCATTACATATTTGTGCTGATTTTAACAAACTTGTTACAAGAAGGAGAAGAAAGCATTAGGAATTATGAGGCTCTGAGCAGAGAGAAGGAGGAGAGCAAAGTTCTACTCACATGCAAAAATCAGTTCCCTTCTGCCTATGGCAATTTAACTTCACTTGTAGAGCAGGTATTATAGAAGAGAAAGCACCAAAGAAGAAATGAATATTTTCAGGGAAAACAAGATGTGCTCTAAAGTAGTGCAGAGTGATGAGAGCAGTCTGAGTTTTGCAAGACAGATCTAAACGAGCTTAAAGTGCACAGCAGGTTTAAGGGTGATAAGAGAGAATGAAAGACATTGAAAAATTAGAATTTTACACTATCACCACAGCTTTTAAAAATCAACTTAAGTTTCTCAATTCAAAAATTACTCTCTACCACTTTCTAATAAAATCAACATGTGGATCTCATATAAGGGAATCTTGATACTTTCAAAACAGGAAAAGTATGAGAAGTGTAGCACAAGTGAAATAAAAACTGAGAAAGACAGGAGCCAGCCAAAAGACTAAAGAAGAACACCACAGTGCCAAAGATGAAGTCCATAAGAGAAAAAACCCAATACACACTCTGTCTTTGTTTGCAGACCAAGGAAGACAACTGAAAAGGTACCTTTATATTCATAACCCAGCTTCAGCAAAACCATTTGAAATAGTTGCACTAATAGTGATGCAAAAGATGCTGCAGTATTTTTGACCAATCGTAGAATCTTACTCATGTAGAAATATGTTCCTCCTATTGAAAAAAACAGTGTGAATACAAATTATTCATCCATAGAAATATGTACTTCTGCTCTCTGGTCATCACTAGCTTGTGTAAGAGTGAGGATGAAGCATGGAAAGCCTTTGTTTAGCCAAGAGTATGGAACTTCAGAAAGTATGGTTTGAAAAGTCTGGGTGTATTAGATATTGCATGAAAGCTTTTGTGAGAACTACACACCCTGAATAGTGACTTCAAGGCAAAATATATAACTTCAGCAAGAACAGCTTTGCTTAGTGAGACTGCAGAACTCTAAAGAGCAATGAATTCCTTGCTTCTGGAACTAAGGATTCCTCACTGATGTGAACTGCTGATCCCGATTTTGGGGTCACAGCTCCAAAGAGACACTACAGTGTTATTCTGGATTTGAAGGAGTGAGGACTGCTCACCATCTTCCCTGCTGTTACATCAGAGGAAGTTCTTACCGAGGTCTGCCTGAAGTGCTAGAGACACACCCTTCTCCAGAGCCACAGGAACAAAGCCAAAATCCACCACTGCCACTGTCCTAGACTCAGCCACATCCCAAAAACCTGCCATGATTGTGTGCTTTTCCCCACCCACACACCCCCAAAGTTTGACTCAAACTCCTAGATTAAAGTTCAAAGGAATGTACAAAGATGAGGAAAACTCTCATGTGAATACAAACTCGGGAGCACAGAAAGAGTTTTCATGCAGTGCCACTTTAAGTAGCTGACTGTTCAAGTCAAAAGAATTCCACCCTGTGCTACACACTAACTAAAAAGAAATACTTAAGTATTTGAAGCCACATCATATAGCTCAAACAGACTAATTTCTTTTTCTTGTACTGAAAACAAACTTCATTCAAGACTTAACAAACCTACAAAATTCCACAACTGGCTCCTTTCTAATTCAAGGTCATTAAGGAAACAAATCCTTTGTGGTAACTGAGGACTACCAGTAATCAAGAAACTCCAGGTGCAAGAGGCAGGCAGACATGGGCAAGACAATGAGGAAAACAATCCACTGAATGGAGACTGTCTTGAAAAGACAGAATCTTATTTATACAGACTCAATTTTTAAAGCTTTAGGAAGGCAGTCACTAGAGTGACTATTTGGAATCAGTTTTTCCTTTTGGAGTTCAATTTTTCATGTAGTTGAGGTTTAGCTTTTAGAAACACTATAAAAAGCTGCAAGGTTAAAAGAGGAGGAAAAAAGGAAACAAAGTAGAAAGCCCTCTTAGAGACTCCCTTGATAACAGAAGCAGTACAAAGTAACAATTCTGCTCAACCTTGAAGTTCAAATCACGTAAGGGATAAAAAATTGTAAACCAAAAAGCACAGGAAGTTTGTATCTGGAAACTATGACTAAATATTTCACAGGCAGAGCCACACAGATCTGATGTCAGATTAGGAGACTTACAATCAGTGTTGGCTGGCCAAATAATTTTATAACTTAGGATACCAGAGCATTTAAATTTTGTAATTGTTCGATTCCTACAGCAGCACTGAAAATCAGTAGATTATCATATATCAGAATCATAAACAAGTACATAAAATTTCAAAAGATACAGAAAAAGGTATTTCATATAAAAGCTGATCTCTAGAATTCAGTTATTGGCAAGTTCACCAGGGTCAGACAGATGCTTAAATAACACTGTAGAAATGAAACACACGAGAAAGTAACTTACTGGATGCATGTTTCTGGCTCCTGTCCCTAGTGTAGATCCTGGAGGATGGCACGTGGGAAGCTGAGTAGGCAGTGAGGACCTCCTTCCTCTCTGACAGCATGCTGCAGTCACTGCACGTGTAGCCGTTCAGCGTGGGCTGCAGCTCTGCTGCTGCTATGCCCCCGTTCCCCTGCAGCAGCGTGGTGTCACTGCCTGCAAACACAGAGCACAGCACCCATGGCAGCACTGCCAGCACCGTGCCTGTCACACAGAAACGATGTGGAAGGAAAAGCAAAGTGTACTTACCTTTGGGGTCACCTTCTTCATCAAGGCCTGCGAACGAGAAAAACCAAAAATTGGTCCCAAATATAACAAACACCTGAACTGAATTACAGTATCTGACATAACCTCAAGTTACAAGTCCCACTAGTTTTAAGACTTCAAAGAAAGTCTCTTTATGGTTAGCATTTAACATATTTTACAGCTCAACAGAGAAACATCTATCCAGACCTTACCATAGTAGGGTAATAGTTGTGAAAATCATCCCACCACAGAAGGGGCAGGCAAAGCAACACGAATGCCAACTGCACCTTGACTTAGCTCCCACAAGAAGTTAAAGCAGCTAATTACAAGCTTACAATGTTTCTCTGCTCGGTAACTACTTTGATACTACTGTACTTAAAATTCTGGTTTAAGAGCCAGGTTATCTAAAATTTAGAATGGGTTCTACCAAGATCGACACAATTCTTCCCGCTAGGACTCTGGGAAGGTCACAAGTATTCTGACTGGAAACAAAGAAAGAGTCTGAACTGGGAGATAGAACAAACTGCTGATCTGGTTGTACACAATGCTTCACAAAGACAATACTTTATATAGACAACTCTCATATTTTATCTTCATTGAAGAGAAAAGGTTCCAGGAAAATACATTTTGGTGTAGTTAAAAAGCCAAACCAGCCAGCCACATACAAAAACCCTTCTGGGAAATTCTGAAATGCCACTAATTTGAAATTTTCATATTAAGGTATCTTAAAAAGAAACACATTTCTGCCTACAAACAAGTAAGACAAGGCTTTTCCTTTGACTTTTCAAAAACAAGTTATATGTTTACCATTCTTTCAATACAGAACTCAGTGTACATCTTGAAGAAAGCAATGACAGGAGATAATTATGGCATTGCATCACAGAAGTGTTTATGTTTGCTGGCATATTAACTTGACTGTGAATGTCTTGATGCTAACCATAACAGTAAATCAAATGTACACACTGGACCATGAATTTCCAGTGGGCATCTTAGCAAGCAGACCCCTACAGCTGAAGTGCAAATGCACACATTTGGGGGTAGGATGGACAACAGGTGATGCAAAGATCATAAATGTATACACACCAAACCAAACAGCTTGCACAGTTTGATACAAGCAATAGTAATTATTGCCTACCCCAGAAATGATCAACTTCTGTCTGTTCCCGAATCAGAGACTCATCCAATATCGTGGATATCATTGATGTATCACTGGCATGGCTATTGAAACTGCTCTGGCTAAAAATAGATGAGCTGGACAGATTTTTCCTTGGCACATGTCTTCCACTGCCAGACTGTTTGTTCATACTTCTGCGTTGCTTTACCACCCTACGAAACAAAGGCAAGTAAGACATAGCACTAAAGACACACATTTCTCTTACTCTCTCACTTTATTAATAAATGAATAAACAGTCATTTCAACACTGATGTGACTAAACAGAGCAAACAAGGTTTAAAAGGAAGTCCTTACCTTCAAGCACCTATAATTTGAGAAAGACTTTCGTAAAAAATTGTCATGGGAAACCACATACTGAACATAAATTTCAGAGTATGGTAGCAAACACCAAGAACAAAAAATAAGACCTGTAGGTAACCTTTTTGCATTACTGTGTTCAAACAGTAAGACTCAAGATTTACTAGTGATGACTAAAAATGCTTACTTAGACTGATCCCTGAAGGACATGTTTCCAGCATAAGAGCTGTCATGAAGGGAATCACTGTGTCCATCATCTGATTTACTGTATCCTCCAGCAGCCAACCGTAAACTACGCCGTGACATTCTAGGTGAATCAAACACTGGATCTATTTTGTTCTCAGTCTCAAAATCCAAAGCAGATGAAGAATAACTCGAACTGCAGTAAAATAAGAACAGCAAAGTTACTGGGAGAATTTTCAACCTGATAACAAACATGTTTTTCAAGCTAGTCCAAGTTTCCATTAAATGCAGTTTATTCGGGGTTATGGTACAATCCCCACAAGATATACCAAATAACCCAAATAATCCAGATATACGTAGATATTCAAGGTTCTCCTAGGCAATTCATATTTCAAGTTCTACAAATGAAAGCAAACCACAGAAAGAAACAACCACCATGGAAACCACGTATGAAGTTTAGCCAGAGCAAGCACTCATTCTTTTGGGACCACCAGAGTGGAAGCCATTCACGACACAGTTTCTTCACCATGCCTAGCAGCAAATTAAAAATGACACACTCCAAGTTGGCAAGGCAAAGATTAATTTTCAGTCTAAGTTTATTTTTGTTGATTTTCTGTTTGCCAAGTCCTTGTTTTGAGAACTGAAGATCCATATGCCACATTACCCTGAATTTCCACCTCTCAACAAGTAGGAACTTCCTCCCTTTAAGATACTTAAAGACTTCCCTACTTCAGCTATTTTAGTTTAACAACCGTTACTTGCTTTTAAAAAAGTGGTTTAAAAATATTTCCTAATCTAATGCAAACCATTAGAAATATTTATCCCCAAATTAACAAAAAATGTTTAGAGACTTTAATTTGTTTTTACTCCACAGAGGCAAGTTTACACATAGC
>VYZP01011554.1:121963-145223 GCA_013400635.1 Hypocryptadius cinnamomeus | reverse complement strand
AGAAGGAAAAGTAATTAAGTAGAGAATGCTTTTCAGTAAGTGCTTGCTTTAACCCATTGTCAGAGAACAGAGTGTAGGTTAGTCCACAATGGATGGAACAGATGCCAAGGGCGAAATGTTAAAAGCAAATAAAAAAGGGCATTATTTTCTTTGGGAATAATAACTATCAACGCCACAAAAACGTACATCACATTGCAGTTGTTTATATCTGACCTCCTCCTCTTTCCTACAATTTTCTGAAGTGCCTTTTCTGCCTATTTCATTAAAATAAATGCAAAAATAAAGGTATCATTTATTGCATCTTTACTTCCAAAGTGACAGGAAACCAAGTGTCCTGGTTTCAGTTGGGATAGAGATATTTTTCTTCCTAGTAGCCAGTACAGAGCTGTGTTTTGGATTTAGAATGAGAATAATGTGGATAACACACTGATGTTTTAGTTGTTGCTTACCCGAAGGACTTTTCTTCTTGTGCTGCCCTGCCAGCGAGTGGGCTGGGCGTGCACAAAAAGCTGGAAGAGGAAACAGCCAGGACAGCTGACCCCAACTGACCAAAGGGATATTCCATGCCATATGCCCCCATGTTCAGTATTTAAATTATGGGGAAAGCTGGCTGGGGTCTGCTGCTTGTCTATAGTCTGAGCATCATTCTCTTCACAGCAAGCAGTGGGTTTATATTAGCATCACTTGTTTTTCTTCAGTTTTACTTCTCTCTGGTTTTGCTATTTGCCTTTTGATTACAATTTTTCATTATTCTTTTATTTCATTTCAATTATTAAGCTGTTCTTATCTCAACCCACAAGTTTTCTTACTTTTACCCTCCTGATTCCCTCTCCTATCCCGCTGGAAAGGAGTGAGCGAGTGGCTGTGTGGTGCTTAGCTGCCAACGGGATTAAGCTCAGCGACACTGAGTAATCACCATCACTATCAAAATAGCACAACACTGTAGTTTATTAAAAAGATTTTACTTCAAAATATTTTAGGCCTGAATGTACACATAAACTAAGCACCCAGAAAAATCAGTAGGAATTATGCCCAAGTAATGACAAGGGGTGTTGAACCCTTCTCAAGATGTGCTGTGTTATTACAACACAGGAACTGCAGGAAACAGTTTTAAAGGATGTAGTGTTTGCAACACTTCAGTTATTAACTTTAGATCTGTCTGTTGACACTGTCCTCAGGCTGAGAGCTGCCACACAGGTTGGAAGCCTGAGGACACTAGCATATATATATGTGTGTGTATATTGGGGAGGGGGCTTAAATGAAAGTGTTATCTAAATAGATTCAGCTTTTTTTAATTTTTTTTTTTTTAATTGAGGGTTGTCAAAATATGTCCAAATGTTCCCTGTGTTCTTTATGCATTCCGTCAACCTCCACAGTAAAAATGGAAAAATATGTATTCCTCTATATGTCTGCCCTTGGAGTGGGGTGTATGGGATCTTTTTTATCTCTGTTCCCCTCCTTTATGTGAGTTCTAAAGCAAACAAGACACTTAGTTGTGTAATTTCAAAACCAAATTCTGCAAGGAGCTCAGTATTTTCAGGAAGATATTAAACATCATTTTGGTGCCACTGAAATCAAGTGGGAGCTGAGAGGTGTTGGGAGGAATGGGTCTTCCAAAGTCACAAAGGACTACACGTAATAACAGCTCCTTTGCCTTATATTCCTCCCCCCCACCCCATGAATTTATATTCCAAACTATGTATCACATACAGAGTATTTTTTACTATCCAAAATCCCATTAGTTTCATTGGCACTTTAGGTAATAAGATTTGCATGGTAAAAATTCCATTTCTATTAGATTGGGTCCATAGGACTCACCAGCCTGATATGATTGTCAGAGGAAAGGGAGGATGTGTGGGTTTGTTACAATATGAGGATTTGTCCACACAGAATTTGGCACCAGTTTAATCAAAAGGACTCAGTTTAACCACTGCAAACCCCAGTGTAGCCGCTATTTCTGTCAGCTTAAAACTGGCTGTATCAGGAAATTTCTCACTGTGCATTTATATAGGTATGTTAAAACAGGTCAGCTGAACTGGAGTGGCAATCAGTTTAAATAATCTATACCCTGAAGTATTCTGGATTATCTGCCTGGAAGACCCCTTTAGCTAAACTAGTGGAAGGAGGTGTTCAGGCCAGACCCAAATGATGTTTCACACAGGAGAGAGAGATGATGGCCTCCTGGGCTGGATCTCAAGGTCTCTTTCTGGACAGAGTGAAATCAGTGAGAAACTATCAGCCAGATGCTGCTGCTCTTGTTCATGTAAGAACCTAAATCCTCTGGGTCATGCCTGCAGTCCGGAACCCATTTTCAATCATGGCCACCAACTGAAGCTTAGGGAAAAAGCTTGTGAACTAAGGTAGAAAAAAGTTCACAATTAGACCCTGTCCAGACATCCTGGCAATCAATGATTTAGAGTACGATGGATAATGATTTCAGTGCCAGGACTTGATCCAGATCAGCATTTTTTAAACCATCCACCACCACCAAATCTTCCTGATTTTGCCTTTGCTGAGCCCTAGTCTGTTCATTATTTTTTAGCTCATAGGGCAACCTGCAGCAATGAGTTCCACATCTATATTTGTTGTGAACAAAAAACTACATCAGTTTTTGGTCTGCTGCCTGATTCATGGGGTATTAAACAGGGACACTTGCACTGCCAAGTGCAACCTGAGCGGTCACAGCAGAAGACCATGGCAAGATACTCTCTAGAGATACGGACAGAAAAACCACACTGCCTGATTTTACACAATTCTTACTTCATTCTTTCTTTCTGATCCCACAGGAAACTGAAGAGTAACTAACAGCAAATGAAAAACTTCAGGAGTGGGCATAAGTTAGATATGGTAGCTCCTTTCCAGACCATCCGTCCCTTAGTTTGTTTGCTCTTGATTTCTGATTGACTAAAGAGTTTCTTGCCCATTCTTAGCTTTGTTGAGGCTTAAACAAAGGAGACGTATTCACCAAATGCTAAGAGATGGTTTTGTAAGTACTTTGCTGAAATTTGGCAGTTTTCCACCTCTGAAGAACACTCTATGACCTGAAAATGAGTCATGGTCTGGAATTTTTTTCTAATACTCATTTCACACATAGTTCTGTTACCTATTATTCATGGCTATAGCTCTCATTCTGAAAATACACCTATGTGTAGCATCAGGCTGATACTGAAGTCTCTTTGGCTTCCCAGACTTTGAAACCTCACTCCAAACCTTCTGAAAATGGGGCCTAGGAGGGCTGTCACACTACTGAATCATCACCAATGTTCCTTGACACTTCAACCATAATTCCTCTACCTGGTCTTTATTTAACTTGCTCGTATATTTTTAGTTTTTTCCATCTTTCCTTTTGAAAAAATCCTGTCAACATTTTAATCATTTTTGTTGTTCTTCTCTGAATTACCTCCAATTTGACAACACCCTCCAATTAGCAAGGTGCACAAAATCATAAGCTATCTTGGGTCTTTGTTCTGTGGAAAAAATAGTTTCCCATTTAGTCTTGCTGTGGATCACATTCTGACTTCAAGAATACCTTGGGATGGTGAAACTATGGACTGAATTTAGCCCATGTACTTAACTGAGAAGTAAGATTATTTCCCACAGTTCTGTGTCAAGGTTCCTGGATGAAGAACCTTCCCTCCTCTACCCCTGAGACCAGAAGACAGAGCTGGGTGACAGAAAGGTTGACTTACAGCATTCAGTCTGGACTGTTTTGCCTTTATCACTCAAGCAGATGTTTAACCCTACATAGAAGTTATTTTCTAACCAAAACATCATGGCACACCAGATTTACAGAAAAATGCAGTTGAGAGATATGGGATGCAAAGCAGGAAAAAGGGCCCTGGACATGCACAAAGAAGACAGCAATCAGGCTGACTTATAACCAGGATTTGGTTGGAGACTCCAGATAATCATCCAGGAGTGTCTGACAGGGGACAGAGAGTGAGGCTAGCAAGGAATTCTTTGAGGATCCCACTTGGGTATAAGAAGTAATGAGATTTAATTGGGCTACTGACAGTATAGGCTTATTATCAGGAAAACATTTCCAAACTTTGAGGCCAGCAAATCCTTGCAAGGAGCCCCAAGACACTGACATCTCAGACAAGGAGGAGCACTTCAGAGTACACAATGATAATGTCCCATTGCCAAAGTCAGGCAGCATTATGAAACAGGCATTTTCTGCTTCCTAAATTTACAGTTGTGATTCACAAAAATGAATTGGGTTGATCCAAGCACCTCATTTAGAAACACTGGACTCAGCATGAGCTGCACACACCCGCTCCAACCTCAACAGAGGCTTCGCCGTATGGGAGCCTCAGTGTGCTCTAGAAATGAGTGTTATCAATATCAGTCACTGAGAGATCAGGTCAAAACTGTTAATATCTCATCAGTCACGCGAAATTCATCTCCTTTCCAACGTACACCTACAGATTTATTATTAGGGTACTTCAATTCTTTTGTATTTTTAAATCAAGCTGATTCACATACTGTAACAGTCATTACATAATTAAAAATATATGATGGTAAAAGGTTTTTTCCTAACTCATTAGGAAAAACATACTATGTATATTTATAAATTACGTATTATCATCTTTTTAGGCCTAATGATGTGTGCTGTCTCAGTCAAGATGACCTGTTACTCAGGCTAATTGATGCCATTTCATAACTACAAGCACGAGGTATTTTTATCTAAGCTTGGTCAATTGGCTCTATCCATTAAACATGTACTTTGGGTTTTGCTAGGAAGGGGAATGGAAGGGAAATACGATTGAACATTTGAGTCAATATTTATCCCTTTGTCAAGATGGATGAGGAACGGATAAATCTGGTGTATATGCTTTGTCTACTGAACCTGGCAACATGGACTCTGCTCAGCAGACCTATCTAAGTCAACAAATACTCTCCCAATTAACTAACAGGGAATTCTAGGTATGAGGCAAACAAAGTCCTGACTGCTGCAGTGAATAACATGAACTTTCATGAAGACAAAATTGACTCCCCCATGAGGTGAAATAAACACGCAAGGTAATTGAAGTGTTGGGAGAAATAATAAAATCATTTTGGGGGTATGAATCCACAGACATCAGTTTCTAAAGCCACTTTCTTCACCTAAGATCCCCTACAAATAGTAGCCTTCAATTCTTCCAAGCCTCAATGCACACACAGTTGTTCTCAACTGTATTCTTATCTTTTTAAAAAAAAAGAAATTGGAGTAATGCATAACACTTCCCTTACTGAAGACTAAAATGGAACAGAGGCATGAAACCACCCCTAATTCTCTAACCCTCAAAGCATGGAAAGGGACTTGTATCTTTTTACTCCTCAAATCAAAGAGGACCTATATCAAAGTGGTCACTCCTGCTTCAGCCAAGGGCTCTGACCTTCCTCAGAGAAAGGGAGCACTTTGTCACATCCCCTGCACAGAGTGGGGCTCTCTGAAAACACAAAGCAACAACTGGTGGAGGCTGGAGCCACATTCCACACAGCTCTGCACTGCCAGCTCTCCCTCTCCTGGGTACACCAGTGTGTTTGTGCTTGGCTTTGGAGCTGCAGGCAGCCTGAGCTCCTCTGCACACCTGGGCTCTGTGCTGAGCAAAGGCCACAGCCATGGCATGCACGGTTCCAGCAGGACAGGGTAGGCCTGGGAAGCAGCATGAGGACAGCAAAAGGTAACTGCCACAGAGGTACTGCCTGTGACAAAGCCATCAGGCTCTGATGAGGGAAGGCAAATGGTGGCAAGGGTAACATCAGAAAGCTGCCCAAAGAAAAACACTGTGGAGCTCCATTGAAGATGCAGGGAACAAGAGATCTGCATTTTTCCCTTCAAGTCTCACTCTGTGAAACACACAGTCCATTCACATCTTTCCTATTAATTATCCATCCTTCCTTTGCCAACTTCCCCTTTGTTTTACCTCCTATTATCAAGCTCTCTTATGGGAACTTCTGTTTAATTTTTCCACCACTGGACTACAAGTCAGAAACTAAGCAGAACAAATTTTTGCCCTATTGTAAAACTACCAGAGCCTTTTACCAGAGATAAATGTAGCCCTGCAGACACAATAGGATGCAACAGCATGGTATATGGAAAGATCTGATTTTCATTACGAGAAGGATAGACAGTGCAGATATGTGGTGATTATTGTATAATCCACACTTCTATAATGGACAAACAGGAGTCAAACTTGTGTGCTTCAGTAATAAAGGGTTTACAAATGGACCTCTTCTATTCATGTAAATAGTCTTCCCCATTTTATTGAAGTCCATCTACTGTACGATGCACTGAGCTAACAGGCAATCTTCAGTTGCCACCTCGCGTGTCTGCATTGCATAGTACAATTCCTCCTAGTTAAATATCTCAGGAGAAGCAGGAAAACAATTAAAACTAGAAGGTAATAAATGATGAAGAAGCCTATGAACAGCATGCTGGCCCTCTTCCCAGTCTTCATTCATGCATCAAAAAATCCCATAGCTCTGAGTCTTTGAGAGGGCAGCTGGGCAGTAGGGATGTCCACAGTAATATAAATGGGAATTAGATATGATCGAATGTGCTCATTGCATTTTCAACAGCACATGTAATATTCTCCCCCCTTCCCTCCAGTTCCCCCACCTCTCACCCTGCTACCAGAATAGATGACTAATGATCCTGTAACCAAGCAACAGGGCAATTGAAGAGTTTCAAAGTTCCAGTACATGATAATTTAGCTATGATCATTTGGGTGATCGGGCTCTGACTGGAGAACCCATCCCTGAGTTAAATACCTCTGCTCTCTCCAAATAGTTTTACCCTGGCAAGGGTTTGCAAAGATTGGCAGAGGTAGAATTTTGTCCTCAGAGCTTGGCAGCTCTGTTCATTACTTTTGCTGCTCTCTGACACATGCAAGAGGACAACAACCACAGAGGAAATGAAGATGCATCTACTTGACAGTCACCTGCATAGCAGCAATGGGGGCAGCCCAGTTAATTCAGCCGTTGTGATACTCCATCAATGATACCCCAATGAGATTTCATCCCCAGTGAGCAGTGCTCATCAGTAGGTACACTTAGCATAGTTTAATCCACCACTGTTATTGGTTTGGGGTTTTTTTTTGCATAACACAAGAACATTATTTATAAGAATTAAGTCACTGAAAACATTTTAAAATACCTAAATCTTTTTCATGGGTCTATTCTAACTGCAGTAGTCCTTTCCGCTGGGGAATGTATTGTGAGATAATTGATTTTGATGCCACGACGTGTGCCCTTGCTTTAGACTCAGGACACATAACTCACGTGGGTCAATTATCTCATAGTACAATCCCCAGTGGCAAAGTCTATGGCTTGAAAAGATCCTATACTAGAAAAAGTACACCATTATCACTGGCTGGCATTTGTTTCCAAAGAAAAATATATTGGTAAAATTGTTTATTGCTGGCCCACATATACATGCAGATAGATGTGTGTGTTTTAAATATATATTGAATATAAAAGGAATATGTGGAATGTATATCTATTTGTATATATGTCTGTAACTCTCACCACTACAGTATCTTTGATGTAGATGTAGAAAAATACAATAAGGATTTTTAACTCTTGCCTAGCAAAGAGATTGTCTCTAGTAAGGACATTCAGCTCTAGTCATTTGAGCAAACAAGGCAAATATCCTTAAAAGAAATGCAGCCCAGATTCTGCTAATTGTTTTTAAACTCTGAGCTTTATTAAGCCTTCTCAAATCCTGGACTATCCTGATAATACTGAGTTAGCATTCACATATCATCCTTAATTGCCAACTTACCACCACAGTTGAAAACTATTAGTAATAAAACTCAACTCTATTACATTGACCTAAGATTAAGTTTTCTGGCTGATCACTGAATGGGGGTGGTCAGACATGCATCTGTACATCTCCATTTAGCCACAGAGGCCCAAAAGAATGAGGCAGTATTCTAAAGAAAACTAGTCATAGGTAACTAAACCCCCCATAAAAGACTTGGCAAGCCACCCTAAGATCACACTGCCAAATTCCAAGGGAGTGAGTGCTTTCCAATCCTCAGTAAGTAGAGAGGCTAGATTCACTGGTGACATAGAGCTTAAATCAGTATCAGGTAGAGAAAATTGGTGCTAACAGTGGCATCTTTAACCAGTTTGGGATTCTAGGCTGAGCAGTAACAGGTAGCTTGCAGACAAGGCAGGAAAATCAGTCAGCTGGAAAACATAACATTCCTTTTCTTCAGCCCAGGTGCTTGGTGCCTCTCCATAACCAAGCACATTTGGGTTCCAACCTCGGGTCTTAAGTTACATTCAATTTCTGACCCCAGGTGAATGTTGAAAGTATTCACATCTTACCACTTACAACTCCCATTGTTTTTTACCACCTTAAACCCACACAATACAGCCTCAGCCATTTGAATACCAAACCTCAAGTCAATGTCAGTCCCAGTGAGAGATTTGCCAGAGGGACTGAGAACTGCCTTAAAGTGAAGATAGCAGAAGAAATTAGGAAAACTATCTTGGGAATGTGCATCACAGGGACACTTTAAATCTAAATGAGACCTATCTTCCTTTTCAAAGTCAGGCTGAAAAACAGAGTTTCAAGTAAGAAAACATACACTTTGGGAAATTAAGAGTTTAGTGCAGATGGAGTTTTTAATCACTGCTTCTTAGTGTAGGTTTATCGGCCACTGTTAAGTAGAGAAAAGAATGCTTAGCAGAAATCATCTTCAGCACAAAGAGCTTCAAACCTGGAACTATTAATAACCTCTTCAGGGTAAATAATTGCAATAAATAAATTCACCGTCTTCATCCATGTTAGAATTACTGTGGCTGTGAATAGTGTAAATAAGGTGCAGGGTTTTGGGTAGTAACCCTGCTCACCACACTGGTCTCCCTGAACTTACATCTCACTGTATTGGACAGTTTTACAAAACTAGAGAGATCTAGTTTTACAATTTACAAAACTAGAAAGATTACTTTTAATTATTTAAAAAAATAAATAAAAACACAAAACCAAATTAAAACTCTCTCCAGGTCTTGTGAACTATGGGAGTGAAGGAGGCCAGGTCCCTATAGAGGCAGACGTTTAATAAAACTAGTAAGAAAACAAGAGGGGCAAAACCAACACTACATGAGAGTGTTCAAAAGCAGAGAAGAGACTACCAACCACAGCACAACTGCCAAAGCACTGCCCATTCTCTTCCTTGCTGAGGCACTAACTCCAAACAATTGGCTGCAGCAAAGAACAGATTTAATGAAACAACGTGGTCGGCAGGGCTGTGGTGGCAGGAGGCATGGCAGCCCGTGTGACATGGCACACAGGTACCCGTGCTGGGCAGCACCAGGGCTCCTCCCCACCAAAATGCCCATCCTAGAGTAGCCATGCCAGTGGCAGAGCCACCCACTCCTGCTCTCCCTCCAGCCTTTTTCCTCTGAGGCAAACCCTGGGAAGGGATCTTGGTGCTCCAGAGCTAGTCTGGCGTTGGAAATGCTGGAGTGGGCTAAAGTAGAGGAGGAATGGAGGATGGTCTGTTGGTCACACGGTGGTGTTGGGAGGTGCCTCACTCCTGTCTTACAAAATCCAGCTGGAAGCCTCCGAGAAGCTGACTGTGCTCCCCAAAACAGGTTGCTGACAGTCAGAAAGAACCCTTCCTAAAAGGGCTCCTTGACAGCAGCCAAGGTAAAAAAACTCAAGTCCAGAGAGCCCAGCACAAATCATTGGGAAGTTTCAATACCTCCGTTTTTGACCCAAAATGTGCTCTCCTAAGTGCTAACAGGGGTGACCAGCATGTCCTATGTTTACTAATATGATTTCTGCTTGATTTACAAACCTCTCAGTCTTCCTGAGCATGGTCTGCAGTCGTGCACGCTGCACTTGGAACGCTGCAGGCCCATCAATTCAGCCTGATTCAAATCCTCACTCTGGAGCAATGCTTTGCACCGGGCTATTGTCCACAAACCATTATTTGTCGAAAAACAAACAAAAGGAGAACATTGGAGATACTTTTACATGATACTTTTCTGATTCTTGAAAATGTGAGATAATGAATAAAAATGTTCATTACAGAATTATTCACTTTTCTTCATGATTCACGTCCCAGTAATTACCGTGACCAGCCTAATAAAAACTGCTACAAAACGAAGGTCAACTAGCAGTTAGAAGTGTTCATTTTCATTTCAATGTATTCATCTCTGGCTCCTAATGGCCTCATTTTCTCCCATGCTCTTTAATAAATACCACTGAATTACAGGTTAAATAGCTAAATTAAATTATTGCAATTACAGCGTGTGGAGCACTGAAACTGGTTTACCTTTCCCAGTTCAATTAGAGGGGAAGTTTCAACAGCCTGAGACTCCTGATTGCTGTCAATATTCTGAATCACTAGGATTCCTCACTAAAGGCCAGGTTACTTGGTTACAGACTGGATAATTTCCACACCCCTCTTTCCTCCTGTATAAGGAGGAATGACTTGAGTGCTCTCAGCTAAAACAAAATGAGGCAATCAAAGTATTTTGGGGAAAGTAACTGCAATGCATAATTGATTCTTTTTGACTGAAGAGAAGGAAGTCTTGAAGTGTCTCAGGCTGAAGGAGAGTATATGAAATGACAATCTCCTTCCTCTAAAGCAGAGGCAAGTACATTTTAATAAATATGAATGCTTAACCTGCCATCGGCCCACAATTATTTTACATGTACAAATTAAAGATGTTCTTCATTATTTAAATATATTCCAGCATTTGTTGATGTTGCCCCTTCCATGGGCTTAATTATTTAACATCTCTTTATAAGAATGAATATCTTAATAATAAGGACTGTTGGAATATAAATTTTAAAAATACAAAAAGGTTTTTTTCCAAAAGATCCCAGAGCATGCAGCGATATTTGTTGTGGAAGAGCTCCCCCTTACTTCTTCACTCTCATCTTTGCAAAAAGAACTAAAAAAAGCTATCAAGAATGGGGGATTCTTTGCTGCAACGATAACAGGACATGAAACACAGGCACTCTCAAACACAGTTAGAACGAGAGACTGAAATATTTTGACTGCTCAGTGCTATTGCTATTTCTAGCATCAAGGGAGAGGGGATCTCTTTGTCTTTCACCAAAATCCACATGTTCAAAGCCACATGTTCTATACTGCTCTTAAACAGAGAAATTATACTGTCACTGTGAGAAAAGTGAGCTGGACCATGCAGGTAAAACACTCTACAGGCTTGTATTATTTCTTCTTAGGATACCTACAGGAAGCAGCAAGAAAGGGAATTACTTTGTGCCAAGTTGAGGAGCCACATTAAAACATTTCTACAGCCAAAGTGAAAATATATAAACTCATTAAGGTAATTGGAAGTATACACAAAATCCTGTTATTTTATTATCCCATCTTTGAGATGTCTTGCCATTACAAGAATTTAATTCCCAGTAATCAACTGGATGTAAGCAAGAACAGAAAACAGCCAAAACACTGAAATGAAGTTGGAAATTATTAAGAATGTTAAAGAAGGGGACACTGATAGGGGCACAGCTGTGAATTAAAAATGCTACTGGGTCCTTGCATGTGCCCCATCAAGGATATGCAACATTAATATGATTTTGCCTACTGGATTTTAGGCTGGGGTTTTCTCACATGTGGATCCTGCTGCAGTTAACCCTAATGAGCCACAGTATTACAATGGTATTCTCAGTAGCTTGAGCAGAAGTGTATCCTACTGTATTTTCTACAAATATAATCCATATTTCTCATGAATTTGGGTAAAGAGACAGATTTCACATGTGAATTACCAAGAGAAGACCAAATCACCAGCACGGTAACCTACAGCATGGGGCAGATCCTGAATGCACATCATAGCAATGCAGGAGTTAATTAGTGGCAGCACCCAGGGCCCCGAAGGAAAGCACTGTACAGCTTGTGAGTGACTCAGCAAAGAAAGACAGAAACACAAGTAGAGGGAAAGTATTACCAGGATAACTTCAAAGTCCTGAGTAAAGAGTACAGAAGGGCTCAGTGCTCATATGAGTAGAGGAAGACGAAGAGGAGTTCTGAAGGTGTGAATTTCTCAGATTCATCCCTCTAAGCAATCTTGAAAGGTTTTCTTCTCCACCCACCCTTCCTCAACCTGAGAGCAGGGTTCAGTTCACATACAACCTTGTGAACTGGACCCTGCAGGGCTTGAACAGTTCTGGAAAAAACTGTAGCAATAGAAATGAAATGAGTGTTTTGCGATAGCTGACAAACTAGGTTATCTCTCTCCAACTGTGAAGCACATCCACCCTACAAGGTATGTTTCCACCACTTTCCATACACATCCAAGAGGGCATCCATAACACCCCAGGGCTGAGTGACCCATGTCTCAACTTTCATATCCTATTTGTAATCTAGCTGGGATACTCAGGACATGGAAGAGACAATTGGAAGGCTTTTCTTATGTCTATCACATAAAAAAAGCTCTTTGATGATAACTGTACCAGCCAAGCAATTTAGTCAACATGTAAAGGCCACTTCTCACAGAGCACCACAGATCCTGTCTTACAGATCTGACATGGTTAAAGTTAAAACAAGTTAGAAGACAATGAACTAGAGCTGCTCAGAACATTTTTACCAAAGTTCCTTGACAGCTAATATGACCTGTGTTAGGAGCTGAGTTTCAGTGGAGTCTCATCAGAAAGGCTGAGCTAGAGAGACTTGCTAAGTGGTCCTGAGCCTCATGTTCAACTCCTCTTGTCAGACGACAAATCATGTGAGAGAAAAATGCTGAAATATTATTGGTACTTACCCAGAAGTCATCCGATATAAAATACTGTGTGTTTGCCTAACAAACAGAGAGGAAAGCTTAATTTCTCAGAAATCTCCACATTTGGGTTTCATTCCAGTAGAAAAACCCACTAGACCTTAATAATTTTGCAAAGTGAACATTTGCTCTTTTCAATTCTTAGGATGCAAATCCTTATGAAAAACCTACAGAAGTCACCATTAAGTTTCTGGTGGGTTTAACAGACCACAGTTTCATATGTAGATTATGTGGGGTTTTTTCAGAACACTAGTGCTAGAACATGAAAAAATGAAATAAGATTAATTTTTTTCTGGGCAATTTCAAGCTTTTATATCACTATGAAGTTCAGGTTTCCACAGCAAGAAGCCAAGGCAGGAATATTAATGAATTAGTATCCGATAGGAAACACAAAATATATATCTACAATTCCTTGAATTACAGAGACCAATCAAAGCTCAGACAACTTGGAAACATGAGCCAACACCAATTTCTCTTTTACTCTTTGTTTTCACTCGGCAAAGCATAGTTTGTACCCTGTAGGGTGAAACTTTTATTATACTCCCTAGGGAAGAAGCACCAGCTTGCTGAAGTCACTTGTTTGCTTCTGGCTAAATCACCACTCCCTTCTTCAAGGTGAGGAGAGAGGGCAATATCACCATAAAACACTATCGAGATCTCAACAACTTCAAGAGACTCCAAACCAGCCTCTCAGGGCTGGTGGTAAACTGCATCGCCTGAGGGAGGGTAGCAATAAAATCTAGAGACTTCTTCAGGGCTGACAACTGTATCACTGCAGTCACATGCAATTACAGAGCTGGAGCAGCCAGCAGGAAAGGGGGTTGACAGTGACCAAGAGAGTGGAAAGGCCTGGGAGAAAGCAGACCAAACATTAGTAATGCAAAGTCAGTGCCTACATTGCTAAATCCATGCGTTAGACAAAGGACCTCCTTTGGCAGCCACTACTCAGGATGACTAACGTTTGCTCATGCTGACTTCAACGAAAATTAAGTGCCTGAGAAACTGCTACCTAGGGTGAGGAAGGGTATGTCTGCATGGTACCTGGCAGGCTGACAAAGCTCACCCTTGCCTGCACTCCAGCCTGGCCAGGCACAAGCCAGCACCAGTGCAGAGGACCTGTAGCTGTGGTTAGTACAACCCCAAAGCCGAGATAACCAGCCCTGCAGAGAAACAGGGCTGGGGCTCCACATGCTCGCTCAGGCAGCTGTACAGCTTCCGCTGGAGCTTGGCTGGGCTCCAGTTGGCTTGAAGCATGGGCAGAGCAAGCTCATGTCTGCTTGCAAAATACTGCGCACACCTACCTTCACACAGATCTGACTTTCGCCCAGGAGGTTGAAGAAATGGAGAAAACTCACATAAAGCAGCCGTTATGGATTCTTGGCTTCTTCAAAACCTGCAGAGTCACACTCTAGAGCCAACCCTGGTTTGCCTTCTTAGCAGGCTTCAGGTATTAAATACTTAATCTCAACAAAATAAAATTAATTACATTTAAATCTTTCAGGTCCCCCCGCTTTTTTTTTTTTTTAATTTATTTCACATGTTCTCAATTACAGTAAAAGTTAAAACCCATGATTTGATCCAAAATGCTCTAGTATCTCCATGCCTAAGCAAGAATTGTAGATGTACATCTGTCATGCATTTCAATTCTGACTACCTTGGGCCAAAATACTCTTACCTTCTGCAAGATAATTTGATGACTGCTGACCTGGATTATGGGCCTAATCCAAACCCAAAGCAAACCACTTTCAACAGTAAATTCATTTTATGCCTTTTGTTCATGCAGCAACGTGACCAGACCAGATTTCTAGAGGCTGGGAACTTATTAACCAAGTTTGTGCCCAAGCTCTTTGTTTTTTTCCTGCCTGTAAAATGTTCATATGCACCTGTGAGGGCTGATTAGAAGAAACCACAAAGAAGAACTATGCTACACAATCTCAGGCAAGTTGCAGCATTTTTAAGAATTATCACTCCACTTCTAAACCACCAAAATTCTATACTTCAGAGAGCAGAGCAATCAAGAAGCGCTACACTTTCTGACCCATACACAGCATAAATCATTAGAAATCTACATGTCAATGTGATGACCACTATAAGTAACAAAGCTGGACACTTTACCCTCGTGCTTTCCAATCAAACCAGATTGCTACACCCCTTTCCAAAAATAATGACTAATGAAATTACTAAGAGGGATGGGTAACTGAAAAGAAGAGGCTGCAGGAATGACACAATACTGTGAAGTATTACTTCTGTCAGGGAACCTGGCACTGTTTGAGTGTTTTTATCCTTTCTCTTTGGGAACACAATGCTAACCCAGCCTGGTCATTTTATTGCATAGGGGAGGGGAATTCCTTGTTGCAGCAGGAACCTCAGGACCACAAAGGAAAAAGTAAAGCAATCCAGTGGAGAAACAAAATGTTAAAGCAAGCCTATTAATTAGAACTTAAAGTAGGATTCAGAAAGGTGGCAAATGACAACTGCATCAGAATCTTGTCTTGCTACTTATGGTACAAAAGATGTGAGAGAAGTGAGACAATTGCAAAAATGAATGGATTGTGCCAGACTTTCTCTTACCGCCCTTGCCAAAATGCCCTGTTGTCTCCTGAAATACAGCTTAACAGCAGTCAGGGAGCAAGCAACCTGACCTAATGCTTACTGAATCAATAGCAACTGATTCTCTGGGTAACTTCCACGGACTTTATCTATGTCCTGCCCTGAAAGACTTCATTTATTCCCTCACTATTTGATCAGATTTCTTCTTAGAGTGGATCTCCATGGGTTCAATTTCTCTGAACATACAAGTTTATTCACAATAATCCTGTTTAGGTTCTTGCACTGCTTGCTTTATCCACAAAACTGTTTGCCTGAGATTAAGCCTCACACATCCCCACTGCAGCCACAGTTCACAGAGAGATGGTGTGGTGGGGGCAGCAGCAAGAAAACCATTTCCACTATCTTCCTAGTTCATCCCTTGAACTACAAAGCTAGCCCTGCTATAAAGACTTGTATTTCATTGTTTATTGTTTGCTCACCTCAAATTAGAAGTGCTCTGGGCTCCTTGGAATGAGAAGCTCCAGCAAAGTACTTGTTGTTGCTGTTGTTATTATCATTAAGATCATTTACGAGTAGAAGTGTCAAGGTAGATTCAGAACAAGTTCTTCTGAGGGCCATATATCTTCCAGGCATCCATCCATGCTGTTATATAGTACTAAGGTGTGAACAGGGAAAACCATGTACCCAGTCAGTGCTGTGTTTAAGTGGCCTGCCAATTCCAGCTAATCACCAAGTTATTTACTTCCAGTTTATTAGGCCGAAACTGCCACTAGCTGTTGGCAGCCTCTAATATACACATCTCACTTTCCTGGGGTCTCTTCAAGCACTGCTGTAATAAAAAAGCCATTTCTTCCAGTTTCAGATGCAAGAATTAACACACAGAGCATCTCACAAGGCCAAGGCAAATTCTGATCTCAGTTACAAATGTGCAACCCCATTGATTTCCAGTGGCTTAATTTGCAATGGTCTTGAGCTGCTGTACCTGAGAGCACAATTTCATCCACTGTTTTCACAGAGAGGAGTAACAGCAGTACCTCTTATGTATTTGTGAGTATTTTAAACACAGTAACAGTTGCATAAACATCAATCACTATCAATGGCCCTCAGAGTCATTTACATCACATCCAATAAAACCTTGGACAAGCAATTCATCAAAAATTAGCCTAAATTATTTGCATTCATTTTATATACTTCAGTAGCTTTTTATTATTTTAGTATTTGAGCACCTCAGAAACTTCTACATCTTTATCCTCATAATATTCCCATCCAAGAGTGAAGAGCTGGAATTCCTTACTGAAGTGGGAGGCTTCCCAGGGAGAAATTAAAGAACTTTTCCGAGATCACAGGGAAAATTCAACAAAGGCTTGGATTTATGTTTGCCCAGCCAAAGGGAAAAGGACAGGAAATGCAAGAATCTTCTTATCAGTGCTTTTCACTGGATACCAACAAAAGCATACAGTAAATTCTCAAATTCTCTCACAATATTTTTCAACTTGGATTTTCCTATTTTAACTGGATACAGGGTCCTTACATTTGGATCACTGGGGACCCCTAGACAAGAATGTTTTATTTTCTCCCACCTGTACAGAGAGCCTGCTGTTGGCCTCCTAGTACTGCTTTTTCCAAGGAACGCTCCCTGCGCGGTGTTTTCCTTTGATTTTAGATGCATGATTAAACCTTACAGCCATGCCTGCAGTTGTGTAAGGCCAACAAAGTATTTGTCCATGCAGAGCAAACAAGAGATTCCTGATGCTAAGCCTGAGGTGTGCACTGAGCCATGAGCACCACGTGAAGTTCCCAACCCTATTACACCTTCCCACTGCCAACATGAGGGAGTTCCACAATTTGCCCAGGGCCAGGCACACCTTCATTCAGAGGAATACCTGCTAAGAAGCAGCCAGAGAAAACCAATACTTACTCATCGCACATGTGTACTTGCTCAAGTGACCACTTCCAGGAACAATACAATACTGCAGACAAGCCCTGTCCTGCAAGAATTACACACTCACAGCTCATTCTGCAGGCTGAGTTCATTGCAACGAACCATGTTATAAAAGATATCTTTAAGAAAAGGGAGATATCTTTATAAAAGATATCTCCCTTAAAGATATTTTCTCATACTCCACATAAAGATGTAGGAGCAACCGGACAGGAGACCAGATATAAAGAAATTGCCTCATATATTGCTGACTGCATAGTCAGCTGTTCTCCCTCTCTTAACTTCAGTCCTGACTCTTCTCCAAAGAAATGAAGTTTGCCATGCACTACCCAGTGACCAATAATTATATCAGCTACATGAGTAACTCACCAGCTTAATTTACGATAGTCATATTTGCACCAATTCAATTTTCTGCATGTAAGAAAATAAAAGCTAAGAAGAGTGCGCAGAAAGTAAGAGAAGTAAAGACAAAAAGCAGATTTTTTTTTTAGTAACTTGAAATTATATCCTAATAGGGAGAGAGTTGTCATTTACTTTATTTTGGTCCACTTTCTGATTTCCAGTCATTTTGTGAGCTATATCTACTAGGAATTGTTGACATCATAGCACAGTCAGGTAGATATAGGTCAGGAAAAATCATCAAGAACCATCTGAATGCCCAGGTTTTATACCAGTAAAGTATAGTTACTTTAACTGAAAAAGTCTCACTGCTCAGATCAGTACTGCCTTTAAAAAACAAAACAAAACAACAACAACAACACAAATAGACAAATAGTTATATTTGGAATTATTATTTTTATAGTTGTGTCCCAAATGAAAAAAAACAGCTTGAAAAAACAGTCTCTTCTCTGTTCTCACCTGGCTGCTGTATGTAGAGCCTCACTGAGGTTCCAGGGAAACAGGAGGTGATACTGGAAGTACTCTTCTTTGTTGTAATTTTGACATGACTACAGTACAAAAGCTGACATAGACAGAGTTCTGGGATGCCAGTACCTGTCCTTCTCCATGACTCCTAATCCTTTCTCTGTGCCTTTTATCTTCCATCTCCCCTCCTCTCTCTCTTTCCCTCTCCTGCCATACACACATCCCAGGTCAGCCTGATTTATTGACATCAAGGAAGAGTTATGTTGGTCTTTACATCTTTGTCTGTCCATCTGTGAAATAGTTTTCGTGTCACAGACATTACCTGAATAGCAATTTAACAAACAGTAAAAATGCAAAAGCTATGTCACACACACACACAAAATCAAAGTGACTAAATCTGTTAAGTTTTCTCTCTCACTCACAGTAATACTGGTGAGCATTTTAAAACTACTGGAAATATTTTTAAAAGAGGCTTTACAAAGAAAGTGCTCTCTGCTTTTTAGGAACTCTGGCAATCCTACTTTATTATCAGAATTTTCTGCCCTTGGCCAAAATGTCTCCTCCTCTGTGCACTGGCCTCTAACCTGCTGTTACACAGTGGCTGGGAAGGGGAACTCCAGCAGCCCAGAGAACACAAGAGAATACAGCTTGTGAAAGGGCTGTGAAGCATCTTTACTAAACTGAAGAGCCCATGCAAAAAGATCCTGTCTGTACCTTCTTTTATCTAAAAAGCTGTTGCACTTACTGTGTGCAGTGCGCATCAATGTTGCCTGGATGATAAAAAAATTGATCTTGTGCCCAGGTCATTTAGTCTTTTACTCCTTTTACTGTCTGCTCTCCACAGATCTGCATGAGCTCAAGCTAGAAAACTCTGAAAAGCATTTGGCCTGGCTTGCCAGAAAAGCCTGAGCACCTAGACAGACCACCAACAGCAAAGACACCAGTATCAGCTTTGGTTTGGTTTTGTCAGGTGGTTTTTCAGGGATTGAGTTAACTTCAGAATCAGCACTGTGCACACGATGCACTAGAAACCGAACTTACCAGCCCTTGGACAATATACCAACACTACTCCCTGGGTGAAAACTCACAGACAAAGTCCTTCCTGTCAACAATTCACAGTGCCTTCCCCCAAACCAGAGTTTGTCAAGTACTTCTGACGATTTGAGGATAACACTGTCTTGTGTATAGATATTTCACAAGCAGAGAAAAACCTACCTGGGATATTTTATTTGCTAACTGTTCACTCTGCTCATGACAGGTGTGTGACTCTGAACTCTGTTTGGCATCTAACATCTCTCTTCTGATAGATAGCAGTCTCTCAGCAGCTTGCTCTCTGAGCCAGTGCAGGCAAGGAATGGGCAGCACACGTTCATCAAACTAACATCTGCTTTCAGTTCTCATTTATAGATATGGAATCCTTTCAACTGGACATTAATCTTTCTCTACAGCAGCAATTAGATACTTGAGACAGATCAGAACAAATCAAATTAGCCTTATTTATTAAACAAAAGAATCCTTAGGAGTAAATAAAAAGGATGGCAGACCATCCTGTGTACATCAACATAAAAAAAACCTAAGATACTGACACACAGGAGTCTAAAAGCTTTCAGGTGCTATTTTCAAAGATTCCACTGTAACCAAATAGCAGAGGGCTCTACTGCAGAATGGCTCATGGATTATTTTAGCAATAAGGTATAATTGAAAGGATTATCATGAATGTAATGTTTCCCTTCCAAAAAATTCTAGGAATGCAAAAATTAGTCTCATGTGCACTGCATGACTCATGTTTTTAATGCTGGAGCTTCATTTTCACTCATGAGGAATTCAAGCTCAGGGAAATGTTACCACAGAAATTCTCATTTGATTGACAAAGGAAAATCTTTCTTTTGCTACAGTTAAACAAAGCCTAAGAATCGTATCTTTAGAGAAACTGGATTGGTTCAGCTTCAGGCAATGGACATCCTGCACACCAAGAAGAAACACTGCCATCCCTGAGGGATCAAATGGACTGCCCTGAAGAGCTCAAATTCTGCAGATTTGTCTCAAACCAAGCAGAGCATCTTCCTCTTGCTGGATTTCCCCAGCTTAACATGGCAGATAGCTTTAAGTGAGCAAGGTGGGGGACCCTGCCACGTTTGCATGGAAATTAGAAGCAAAACATTTGTAAGTCACAAGATGAATGGACTGATCATGGGGAAGGTGCACAGCTATCCACCAAGCACCTGATATTCTCTCCCTCTTTGCTTAATCTTTTTTCCATAATGCTTTTTTCCAAAAGTCACTTTTATTTTTTACTAAGGAAACATTTCAACATATTCATTAGAGAAAACTAGCACTGCCTAAGTGAAGAAGAGTTCCCACCATCTAGATTACATGTATCAGCAGCATTCCAGGGTTGTCTTTTACAATGGGAGCTAAATGTTAAGCATATGAGAAGTTTCATGAAAGAATATGTTGGAGAACAGGAAACGAGGTTTTGCCATCCAAAACCAAAATGATCCTCATCTGCTGGTGCCATAGATCATAAAGCTGATCATCTGCTCTCATCCAGAAAGCCCCATCCCACGCTGGGCTGCCTTTGCTGCTGGAGAGCACGAGGGTGGGACAAGCAGGTCTGGAGGAAATGTGATTCTGCTGCACGCCTTAAAAAGCTGTGCTGCTTTATCGCCTTTGTTCTCAGCATCTGTTCAGGGTGTCCATGGGTGGGATGTATGGCAAGGAGGAAGACACTTTTTCCAGCGAACCCCTCCAACCTCTCCTTCAAACTCCAGAGCCACTCATGCTGATCCTTCAATCTCCCTTCCTCAACTCTACATACACCTGACTAATAACAGCAGAGATACCATCTGGGGTTAGCTCATTACATGTTTATTACTCCTTTGTTTATTTCTTCATAAATATAAACTGTTGCTACCTGTGCAAGCCTGTGCATCTAGCCCAGTTCTGGTGAGCCTTAAAAGCCCCAAATTGAAAATAGCCTAAAGATGTGAGAAATCACAGCCAGCATCACCACCAGTTAGCCAAGGTATGAAGAGAACCATTGCAACATGCAACATGTAGGGTTGGGTTTATATTTAAGATTTCCTGGCTCGAAGGTACTGTGTTAGCTGGTTAGATGTGGTTATAAATGGAAGCACCTGCTGACATTAATCACAATAATTTGGCAATGTGGCTACCAATGCAAAATTACAAAACAGACAGTCACCTTGAAAACTTAAGTCCAGATTATAGTTGGCCAGAGCAATTGTCAGCCAGAGAAAATAACCTTTCCTATGTGTTCTGTGATCTCATGCAAATGGAGATCTGAGGAAGAGAGGGAGAAAGGGACCATGCTTTTTTATTTGATTGGATTTTTCATTTGGTTCAATGTAACTTTAAGAAATATTAATCTGCTCCTTCATTTAATTTCATCTGTACCACTGGCCAAGAGAAATGCACTAATTTATAAGTTGAAGCAAGCCTTGAGATAATGTCACCCACCATTCATCCAAATTTGTCACTAGCATCCCATTAAAGCCATAATTATTTTTTAATTAAAACTAAGGAAGCTGGCATGTGTGTGCCTACTTTATACATCTGTTATGGGTTAAAATAGCTTTTAAAAAATGTTTCTTTAGACCGCAGTCTTTTGTGGCCATGGCCTATGCCAAAGAAAACGCAAACTTGCTTATTTTCTCCATGGGGCGCAACACTGCCTATGTGTGCCTGAACAGATTCGACTGGCCGTGAAAAGAATTCTAAATAAAACACAAACATGGAATTTGGCAACGCCACAGAAGCGAGCTTAAGACTAATTCCAGCATGCGGACGGCTCTCACACAGCAAGTCTGGCTCCACTATAAATGAAACCAGGCTCTGTAAAATCGCCAGTAAAGTTTGAGTTAGGATTTAAAGAGACAGCACTCTTATTCCAAGGTCTAAGGGGGAAAAACACACACGTGCACGCACACACACATACCCCAGCTTATTAAGGAAATTCATGCTGGCTCAGTAAGTCTGTACATTGCAAACTGTGTTTATTTTCAGCAGTCATTTCCATTTTAAAAAATGTGAAGTTAAAAAAAAACAAAAAAACACTAAAAAGAACAATTTCACTTTGGACTTGTTTTTTAGGAAAAAAAAGTGCTGTAATTATGACTTCAGGGACTACCGGCAGTGACAGCAATGAATGAAGGACCTACCTGATGGAAAAATGGAAATGTTATACAAAATAAGAAAGAAATATGAATGTCTAGGGCAGAGCAGGGGAAGGGAAAGGTGCAGATGGGCAGAAGCTCCATGGACAGAGTGGCCTGGGACAGGGCATCCTGTTCCCATCAGAGAGCCAGCAAGCAGGATGGTGACTCACTGAGACTTGCTGGGAGGGAGCTATATGCAATACAGCTCCATGCTGCTGTGTAGATGGAGAAATCTAACCCTGGGGCAATGAAATCCCCTGGGAAATACCTCCCCAGCAGTGCCAACCAGTCCCAGAGAGCAAAGACATCTGTGAAGAAAGAGTGAGGAGAAAGTGAAAAACAGCTTTCGCTCATCTTTACCTATTAAGGAGAATACAAATTTAAGAAATCTCAGTTTGTAATCACAAGACACAGGCTGACAAACTTAGACAGGAAGGGCAAGGAGCAAATTATTTAAGCACTGATGGTACTGTCTCCCACACTCTTTCTCCCCCTTACAGTTCTGGATGATACTGAATTAAAATTATATCTCGAGTGCCCACCTCAAACCCTGACCACTGTGTTTTTTCTCAAAAAGGAAGAGCAGAAGGGGAGATTTGCTGGCTAGAGAGCTCTAAATATGGGAAGAGCTCAGACATTTATGAGTGTGCTCAACTGCACTAATGAATGGTGACAGTGGTGATTGAGGCAGGAGCAGGATGGATGCAGCTTTCACAGCACCCTTCACGGGCAGGGAAAGTGTGAAGGAAATTGAGAAGGAGTTTACAGCAGTGTGAGAGGATTATTTTACAACTATTCTATGTATCTATTGATAATGATAGTGAAGTGTTTGGTTTCAATAGACTGTGGAGCTTTTAAGAGTCTACCTCAAATTTACAGTGGAGGAATTAGTTCCATTTGAAGAAAAAAAAAATAGAGAAAGATTGCTGTTTTTTGAATTAGATTTTACAGGAAGATAAAGTTACTCACTAGTCTTGTA
>VYZP01011554.1:101436-120192 GCA_013400635.1 Hypocryptadius cinnamomeus | reverse complement strand
ACCAGGCCAATTCACTTCCTGGCTCAGGCACACAAACACATCCGCACAAATCTGACAGAAAGCGAGAAGAAAAGTGATGACAAAAAGCTACTGCTGAAGGGGCAGGAGGAAACTCCATCCTGAATACGCCAGGTGAGGCTGTACAAGTGAACTGTTTAGCATATGTTATGTACAAATGAATGGCAATTTGCTGAGAGAAAGAAAGAATAATTGCAAACATTTATGCCTTGTGCACGTGTATTAAAAAAAAAATCAGCTTTAGGAAGCCGTTGCATTGCCCAACCAAAAGGCAAGGCACCTGACAAGCACTACCCCTAATTTTGTTGCTTTTTAGGTGATTGCTTCCTTCCTTCTCTTCCTGCAGTTGATTTCTTCTCTTTTTAGGAAGTGATCACCAAGAGACATTCAACTCTCTGAAAATGGGTGGGAAAACAGCGACAGCAGAGAAGAGGCTGGTCCCATCCTGCAAACCATCCCTGGCAGTTACTCTGCTGCAGAAACATGAAAGTCATTCCCATCCCTTTGCTGAGCGTGGACACACACCATGCTACAACTTCAAAAAGAGGTCTGCTCCTCCTTCAGTCAACCAAGGTGTTTCTGGACATAATGGCTGCTGAGAGTCATGATGGTGCCCAAACCTTTCCTACTGTGCCTAATTAAAGCAGTCTTCACTTTATGCTGGTTTCTTATGGAAAGAACTGCCATGCAAAAAGAAGACCCTAATTTGTTTGGGTTTTCTGTCAGAGCAGCATAAACCATGTCACCAGTGGTGCCTCTTTGTAACCAAGCTACTCTCTCCCTTCCAAACTACCAGTACTCCCAAATGTTTAATGAATCAAGGGGGAAAAAATTGGGTTATTACTAATGAGAACAAGACACAACAAGGCACAAGAAAGAAGCCCTGCAATCAAAAGAAAAAAAACTGTTCAATGAGATAGAGTGGAAATGTCCTTCCCTTGTTTTTCCATAAGCTCCCTTTTTACCTCATCTCCCACCTGATACCACGAAAGCCTATTTGTGCTTTAACAAATACAGATCTGTTGCTATGTTCTCCCTTGATCCTTACCTATACTCTGAAGTTGCCTCTCCTAATTCAGCTATAACTCAGCAAACTCCAAAAGCACAAAAATTCATTCATTCCAATAAACAAATTATAAAATCACCTTCATCCATCTTGTTCCTATATTTTTAAATTTGATTGTGGCCAGAGAATTGCTGGCTGGAAATTACCCTTCCCCCACTCTCACATACACCCTTTAAAAATGCAAAATCTAGCCCTCTATTTCAATATTTCTGATGTCAGTGACCGGTGTCGGCTCTCCCCATACAGTAACTGCTTTAAAGCGCTGCATACAGCACTGCATTAAAAATTAATTACACATGCTATTTTATTGATAGTGCATAATGTAATGAGCACCAGCTGTGCTAAACATCCAAACTCCTTTTTAAGACAGCTATAAAAAAAGAAAGAAACTGCACTTCCAAATGCTTCTCCTGTCAGAGGAGAAAAACAGCAACATCTTGGATGGATTTGAAACAGGATTCTTTGATTTAGCTCTCCATTTGGAGCGTTTGAAGAGTTCAGACTCTCGGGCTCAGTGTAGTGGTATGCGATCGAGTTAACTCTCTCAATGTTGGAACCATTGTCCTTACTGCAGGCAACGTTGCCTTGAACCTTTTTGTACCAAGACTACCAGATTCAGTTCCACCCATTAATATTGCAATTAAGGGCTTTTCTTTTTTCCTGGGATGTCTGGAAATGGCAAGCATCCGCTTTAAAGAACCTTTAAATATCACTATTGCTCCTGCTGGTTCTTAACTTGACATAATTAGGACTTACAAAGTTATAGTGATCAGCCATCTGTCTAGAACAAAGCCACAGCCATGCTCACAGTGCCAGCGACCCTGCCCCATGCAGCACCCTCATTTTAGTCACCTCTTTGCAATTTTAAGGTCTCTTCGCTGCCTCTTGGCAAACACACTATTCAGTCAAAAAAACAGTCTGTGTTAAATCCACTTATTTTGAGTTTGGATCTGATTTTAATATCTAGTGAGACAGGGAGCTGCCTAGACAGCAGGTCACATATGATTTTGATACTTGGATAGGTGAATGAACACAGAGATTGATAGATAGGTGTAAAGATGGATGCGTGCACTCAGACTGATGCATTACTCTTTTTAGTGTGTACATCTCTCACACATCCCTGCACTCTGTAAGTACTGTCCACAAAGTCAATTCTACTATAGCATGCATTAAATATTTCACTAAAATAAATAAATACACATGACTCACAGGGACATCTCTCCTGAATGTTAGCCAGTATTTTATGCAAACCTCTTATTTATGCAGCACAATGAAAAGATACATTTACAAAGGCTCTCAGGGAAACTATAGATTTTTGTCCTCTGACACTTATACTAAATTCCTCTTTCTTCTCTCAAAAAAGCACCAGTGCTGAAATCAATTTTTTTGCACCATTTTTTTTCTTTTTTTTTTTTGTTTTTTTTTGTTTTGAAACTCCACTCAGCAAAAAATGAAGAGTAGAGTATCAGCCATTTTCCTGGGACATGATGAGTTAGAAGGTTTTTGCTGGATGAGTTTGTATTCTCTGCTCTGATTACTGTTTTGTTTTCCATTGATCCTCCTGTGTTAATAAAACCCAGGCTGGAGTGAACAAAAGCTTGCTTCTTGTTCAAGTAAGAAACGTGCCGAGTGCATACCATATCATTAACATAAAAGTTTTTGCAATAATACTTCTTTCTAGACAGACTGTATTAATTGCATGAAGCTTTTTACAGCAGGGTGGTCTAATCTAGCTCTTCTCATTGGCTGATGCCAGTTATAAAACCAACATAAAATGAATACGCTGATATAATAGATGGAGGAAAAAGTATTCTTTTAAAACCTATGATTTAGTTACAGGGACTGCTTTTATCTTTACTGTCACCTTAACCTCTGCCAAGAAAACACCAGACTAGTTAAATGAAGCAGTAAGTAGAATTTCAGTAGCCAAGTAAATTGATATTAACTTTACAAGATGACTGTGATTTTCAGAATGTCCTAATGACTAACACAGCTGATTCCTTGAATTAGCAGGAGCTTGTTCCTCTCTTCCAAGATATGGCCCCATGCCTTCCTCTATTTTAGACCTTAAATTTCACAGCCCTGTCCATTAATCACTGCTGTCCATGCCCACTTGCTGTTTTTATACATGCAACTAAGTATCATAATTGCTTTCCACCTCCTTCCATCAGCCTACATGTGGGAAGGAAGCAGTTTCACTGGTTAGATGAATATATGTGTATTGGACAGATTTAATTATCTTTACGGGGTATATAAAACCGTCATTCCAGGCCCAGGTCCAAAGATTTGGACCAGGTATATATCTGAATGCAGGCACAGGGGATTAATTATTCTCTGTGCCATTACAATCCCCTTTGTCTTATGCTGATTACGATCCTCTTCCTGGGGCTTTGGCACCACAGTATCTTCAAGGCAGGGACTTTTTTCTTTAGAGAGCACACTGTAAAGTGCCATGCACTTCTGTGCTGAGATTTTCAATGCTCATTTCTCGTTAACTTTAATGGGAAATGGGCATCCAAATCTCTTAGGCAGCTTTGACAATTTAAGCCTTAATGTACAATATTAATAAATCAGCATCATAAAAAGAGCCTTATGAAGACGTATTGTGAAAAAATAGCCCCACAAAAAGCATTGCAGTGTATGTGTGCATGCACACAGACATATACTTTTCTTTACATAATTGTCTCTCAACAATCATTTGCATGTCTCTGTTATGCAAAAAAAAAAAAACTGTGTGTGTTTTACAGTTACTCTGAGCAGTTGGAATTCATTGAAATGAAATAAAAAGCAGGCTCAAGAAAAGCACCCTAATCTGGCAAGAGGTAAAGCGAAATGAATGCTTTGCCCATCTATATTTTAGATCCAAGCTACATAACCCTGTGAATTTCATTACTCTATTCCAACTTCTAATTAAATAGGCACTAAAATCATTTGAACGGGAGAACCCAATTCAACTGACAAAAGCTTCTGGGGCAAAATATATAAATAAATAAATAGACGGAGAGAGATCGAACCAGTGGTAGAAATTTTTTTTAAATCACATGAAAAAACATGGACTTTTACTTGCAAATTCCTCATCCTGGGGTGCCTTGAACACAAAGAATTGAACAAAGACAGAGAGGACCACGATCAGCACTGGCTGAGCAGCACAGTGGACATTCAAGCAGACCTCCCAGCACCATTTGCTGTGATTGAAACTACCAGCAGCACGTTTTCTAAAGATCACTAACAACTCTGGATGAGGCAGCACAACTTCCTCTGTGCATGGCTGAACACTGCTCAGCATCCCAGACAACCACTCTTATCTAGATCGGAGATTTCCAAATACAGTTTTCACACATGCGTACCCCAAATCCCACCAGCATTCAGACATTTGGATTCTCCAGCACAAACTGCTGTGAGGGACTCTTGAGGGCCCAGTTTGTGAGTGCCCAGTAAAGATTTTGGAGTACCTGCAACTTCAAGCCATCAGAGTCGCAGTCTGCTTGAGAACTGCATGGAAAATCTCCAGGTCCTGAATTAAATAAATGCTGAAAAACAGGAAAGGTAAGAAATGATGAAGGATGAGGGGAGGCGGGAATTGTTGATGGCTTTTGTTCAAAGAAGTAACCAATTCCTCAGAAGCAAGAACAGGGCTGACAGAATAAAAGGCTAATCAAGTCAGAGAGACAAGCTGATCTCTAAAGCTGGAGCAAGTGACTGTTGTAAATGTCTATATTTTTAAAAAAGGCACAATGCAGGGATTGTCACGAGATTATTAATCAACAGAAAGAACTCACTTTTCTATCATTTCCACAAAACGTTTTGGGCGACAGAAAGAACCCACAACCCTTACCTAGGCTGGGAGCTAAGAAAGGGTTAAGTAGACATAATCTCCTTTTTCAAGGGAAGAAAATGTTTCTTTCAAGCAGACCTTGACCAACTACTGTCATAAACATGTAGCATGCACTTTGACAAAACCTACTGTCTAAGTGTCGCAGGCTGCAGCAGCAATTACAGGAAGCCATGATAACAGCTCTCCCTCTCCACAGAGCTGGCCTCACTCTCCCAGCAAACAGGCAATTCCGAAGACTCGCAGCACACAACTCCAAAGTGAGAGCTCCAAGTACACAAAGTACAAAAGCCTCACCTTCCCCACATTCTTTAATAGGTTATTCCTTCCTTCCTTTTCTATTTTCAGGTGTACTTTCTTCCATCCCCACTAGCTGCTGGCATCAGAAGCAAGAGGGAACTGGGGTATCCAATTTAGTGTTACAACTATGTGCCTCCCAAAGGCATGCAAGTGCATACTACACCAGTGAAGACAGAAGACAGCAAAAATGAGATCAGTTCCAGTTTGGTTTACTGGTTCCCGGGAGGAGAGAAGGCAAGGAAGCTTTCTGACTTTCTGATCCAATGTTCACCATTTGCAAGAGCCTGTCTCGACATCCGTCTCAGGCCAGTTGGACAGTCTGCTGAGGCTGATGAAGCAGAATTTCATTAAAACAGCATCCTCTGCCATACTGCATGCAGCAGCTTGGACAGAAAATGTAACCAGACCCTGGATTTACTGATGGCACCTCACCACACAGCACATTGCTACAAACCCAGAGCCTGTGCACCAGTGCAAGCGGATGCGTGCAGGCTGAGCATCTTCCAGGCAGCAAGGGAGCCTTCTCTGTGTGCCCTGAGCTTCACCCAGGACCTACACAGCACCCTGCAGAGTGCTCTTAGCCTCCTCCTGAGAATATTTTATCTTTCAAGACCCAGGGTTTCCAAGATACACATTTGAATTTCTTGCAAAACTTTATATCTCACTTTATTACATCTAGGAGAGATGTACAGGAACATTCTCATGAGATACAGCATACTGTAGCCAAGTGGTATCAGTGCTTGTGGAAGGAAAAAGCTAGCACAACAAAGTTTTGCCAGCTTCAGGGGAGAAATGAAGAGCCATTTCCCAAAGGCTTTACTTCTGACAGTCATTGCTGTCTCTCTGAATCCTTTTGTCCTCACACTTTATTTATCCAGCAACATTTAGGGAACTCCTTATTAAAACTACATGCACATTATCATGAATGAGGGCTGTGGGATTTGGCCCACCACAGTGAGAGTCCATAAACATTTGTGGATTTTGCCACATCTGTATTTTCTTTTAAACCCTCCCCATTTTCACCTCACCAGCCCAGAGTTCATCATAGACCGAGTCTTGCAATTGATCTATGCTCAGAAACACCCACTGATTTCAAAGAGATCACTGGGTCTGAAATGATGGGGTCTGGTGACAATATGTCCATCTCTTTGGCTAGCTTGGTGTGCCTACATTTTCACTTTCCACTCCTCATGGTGATAAAAGTCAGGCATCCAAAAGGAATAAAGGAAAAAAAAAAAAACTGATGGGGTAAGAGGCCAGGGATGCACGATGAGTTCCCAAGGAGCATTTTCTCAAAGCAAGGGAGAAAACAGCATGGAGCACATACATCCTGCGTGCACATGGATGGGGAGGAGAGCCTTTAATATGAATGACTGAGGAGGAAGGGCAAAAAAGAAGGAAATAAAAAATACTTCAGATGTTAAATGCTATCCAATTAAGCTTAAAATAAACAGCCTAGAGAGATGAAATCTTGATACTGGGGTATCGCATTCTGCAAGGAGTCTCAGACATTTGTTCACAACATGGCACAAATGGCCCAGCAGTGGCCGCAGCTGACAACTGAGGGTGGCAGGCAGGAGGGGAGGGACGAGGAAATGGAGGGAGTCGCATGCCCTTTCCCACTCCCCATCCTCTTCCAGGGTGGAGAAGGAAGGAGGAAGGGAAGTGGGGGGGGGGCAGGTTAGGGCATTTTCTCTGCCTTCCCCATGCGGCCCAGCAAAGGCAGCTCTCCCACAGCAAAGACGACATCACTTGGCAGCACTACTGACCTTCAGATAGCAACAAAAAAAAAAGTATTTCTATTACCTGACAACTGACAATGACATCCAAATGTGCCTGACGTCTCAGTCTGAATCTCAGTCTGAGTCCCGCCAACTGAGACTGCACGTGCACCACAGCAGGGCAGGCTAAGGCAGGGCGGGAGGGAGGCCAGTGCGCGGAGAGGTGACGTGATCACGGATGTGTGAGGGTGGGAGGAGGCAGCTATGGGAGCCCCCGGCAGGTTTGCAGGCCTGGACGGCCCTGGAGAAAAAACAATAGAAAAAACTGTCAGTCGGAACTAAGTTTGAAGGGACAGAGGAGGCATCAAACAAGCGAAGTGGGGGCTGGCTGCCTAACGCTCAACACGCTTGGTCTGAAACCCCTCTCTGGGTCCGGCTGAGGCTGGCGGGCTCACACTGGGTGGGGGAAGAATAAGAAGAGACCTGGAGGACCTGCAAACCCAGGCTGAGGGCCTGTGTGGGCATGGAGCGGGGTGAAGGTGGGGGATGGCCAGCCCTGGCACAGAGCAGAGCCAGAGGCGGTGGACGTCGCCACCAGCGCTTGCTCAGGGACCAAAGCAAAAGGGGGATAATTGTTTTATGGCTGTGTTAATGCACTGAGCCGACACAAAACTGGGCAGGCTTTCTGCCGAGCCACTGCTGAAGCGGGCTCCACACACCAGCCCGGACAAAGTGCGGTGACTTAGAGCTCAAATGGCTTCAGAGAGGTGCCAGGAGCCGAGCTCCCAGAAGGAAACCTTGGCGGCCATGTGCTGCCTTCCCGCTTGAGCTGCGGCCAGTTGTGCATTTTCTATGCCCCGATTATGCAGGCTGATTCCCTACTGAGCCTGCGAGGAAGGGAGCAACCTTTTTCCTGGTAGCTAAAAGATGATATTGTAACCTACAACCTTATTATTTCTTTTTAACCCCTCTAGGAATCACCTGCCATTTAAAAGCTGTATTTAAGAGTTTTCTCCTGCTCCACTGGAAATGCTTCCTCCTCTTGGCACTAGTCCAAACTGAACTCTGTGGCTTTGAAAAACTAAGACACAAGTCTTAAATATCGACATACACCTGCACAAATACAGACACACACACAGAACCATGTAGGAGTCACATTTTTGGCTGGCACAAATTAGCAGACTTTAAAGGGAAGCTGAGTGAACAGCACCAGTTTCCATCCATTGGGAATCCCAACCCCTCTATTTCAAACTATTCCTGCCACTTAGTTATTAACTGAAGGGTAGCTACAAATCGAGGCCAGTTTCTACATGGAGAAATGTGGTGGAGTAGTCGCCATTAAAAGGTGGCATTTGCCAACAGTTACCGCACAGTGGTGGATCAGAAACCATAGTTTCCCCCTGTATTTACATCAGGAAATATGTGTGCTAATTGTGGGGTACCTTCTGGCTAATGCTTTCTTTCTAAATGGTGGCATCTCTGGCTGTGCATGAGTGTGCACCTTGCAGACAGATGCAAACACCATGGCAGCAAGCAGAAATATTTATCTGTGTTCCCTCCAACCCTAGAAAAAATATTTCCTAAAGGAACCTACACTGTGGCAGCAAGGAATAATATTTATCTATGCTCCTTCTGACCCTAAACATGCAACATTTTCCAAGGGAGTCTCTCCACCTTGAGAGTCCCTATTCAGAAACCAGGCCTGCATGTTGATCTGACAGCTACACATGTGAGGCAAATGGGGATACTTCATCCTTGGCACAGCATCCAGCGCTCCAGTCTGCAAGGACTGCATTTGATTTTGGCGTTTATCTTAAATGGCTAAGAGACCACCAGTGCAAAACATTTGTGTGAAGCTTTTGCCAAAACCACAAGTGAAGAGTCTAAATTCCCTGTGTAAATACTTGAGCTTCAAGCATCGAGGATAAAATTTGTGCTGTTTTGTGAGGACTGGTTTTAAATAGAAGCCATCTCTGTGGCTTGTGGGACAAGGAAGGACTTTTTTTTTTTTTTTTTTGGGAGCTCTGTTTGACTTTTGTAACTCTTTGATCTCTCTGGAAGTACTATACAAGCAGGTATGATAACTGCTATCCAGATCCTACCTACATTGCATTTCTGGCAAGATGGTGTGTTGTGCATGTGGAAACTGATGTTGGACATGGATTCTATGTGTGTAGGCACCACTCTACTGCCACTGTAACAGATATTAATAATGTTTGCTTTTTTCATGGAATAAGGAAAGAATACAGATTCCTTCCAATGACTTAACAATTGTATCTTATATTCTTAATATAAGAAAAATTACTAGGCTGTGTTGAGCTGCCTGGGCACTTGTCCTTGCTTGGAAATTCATCAGCTTGAAATGGGAATTTAGAGTAGAACCATGGGGCAGCTAAATCTCAAGTTACACTGAGATGTGTCTGTGGTTTCACCAAGGGCGCAGGCCCTTGCAGTCACTTGGCCCTCTATATATCATGATGCCTTACTATGGGTTTTGAAGGAGATAATCACACAGAGAAACTATATGAAGTCCAGCAAATGCATCATCTGACTCCACTGCAAGGGGCTTTAATGTGGAGGTCCATGGGCCCTGGCACACAACACTACCCTGAGAGTAACAGCCTCTTCTCTAGCCCTGGTGTGTCCCATATGTCCATTGGTAATGAATTTAATACATTTTGTACAGCCCTGAGGTGTACAAGAAGATGCAAAAAGCTCTCATCAAGGAAGGACTTCCCAGATCTTACTCAGCACATCTCAAGTGTGGAAAGGGAATAAAAGTCTCAAATAGGAGGTTTCTCGCCAGCTGGTCAAAGGGGTCCTGTAGGAGCCTCCCAAAAGTTCTACTGGGGCAAAACAGCAATCAGTTTTAACAATGTACCTAACAATTTTACCAGAAGAACTGTATGGACCAGATGTCAGTGAATGGATGGAACTGAAATTGTCACTCAGAAGTTCTCTTTTTGTCCTGGAGAAGAGATGCTCTGGGGAAACCTTATAGCAGCCTTCTGGTACCTGAAAGGGGCTGACAAGAGAGCTGATAAGGGACTTTTTACAGGATGTGTAAGGGACAATGGAATTAAACTGACAGAGATAGGTGTAGATTAGGTTTTAGAAAGAAATTCTTTACTGTGAGGGTGGTGAGAGACTACAACATGTTGTCCAAAGAACTGTGCTCAAGACCAGGTTGGATGGGTCTTTGAGGTGCCCCTGACATGGCAGGGGCATCTGTTCCAACCCAAACCATTCTATGATTCTATGATTTGATATTGTCCAGGATAGATGTAAATTTCAGGAAATCTAAAAATTGCTAATTGGTATCACAAAAGAATGGATTGGTAAGGGAGAAGAAGAGTGGACCAAGAGAGACTCTGGCAAATGATATGGGCTTACCACCAGCACTCCCAAGTTCAGCACTAAGAGACAAATATTGTGCAGTCGCCAAACCAGGAGACTTAAGTCTGCCCCTACAAAAAAAGTCAAATCAGGTGATTCCTTCTCCCCTTTACTACCACTTCAAGGTTTACTTCTTTGTTACTAATCAGGACAGTCCTGCAGAATCAGATCAAGTGGAAAATCATGAAGATGGAAATCATATCCAGTGGGCTCAGGAAAAGGCAGGGAGAAAAGGAGGGGTCCGGCATTAGGTACATGATACCTCTTCATAGCTATAGAAAAAATAACAGTTGTGTTCAAAAACACTCAGCTTGTATTTGCTAGGAACATATTCCCATTTCATCTCTTCAGCTCCTCTCTGTGGGATCCTAGGTGTATTTTTTATTCCACAAAGGTCTATTTAAAGCTGAAAATTAAGATGGAGGGTCTTCAACTTAACTGTTACAGGTGATGGACAAACACAAAATGAACAAAGATAAAAAGAGAGATAGAGAGACAGATTAGATAGATAGATAGATAGATAGATAGATAGATAGATAGAATCTTAAGGTGGTGCAGAGAGTTTTTTGCTCAGCCCACACAGCAAGAGGCAAGGGAGTGGAGCTGATCTCTGGAATTCTACATCCAATCGACCACATCACATTTTCAAAGAGAAAACACACCTGCGAGCCCCTGACTGCCACAAAGGGCATAGCCACAATCAGCAGTAAAGGGAAAGCAAACCACAAGAACTGCAGTGCAATCTTAGAGGCAAATATCCCATCTGGATGGGGAGAGCAGGCACACACATGTAGCATTGTGCTGCTCGGACATCCCTGACACGATGTGTGAGGCTCGATTTTCCTCTTGGGTCAGCACTGGGAAATCACTCACCTGCACTGCAGATCTCAATTATATATTCTGCATTCATTCTGCATGGAGAGTTTTGCACATAGCATGAGTGTGAAACACGCACAGGGACTGTCACCATGTAAATAAAACATCTGCATTGCTGATGGTAAAGGAAGATTTTGTTCTCGTGCATTAAACAGCCTCAGCATTTCCTCAGAACCTGTACATGGCAGTAGCTCACAGGTGATGTTGACTCCAATGCACCACTAAGAGTAATTTTCGTTTTTCTCTCTGCTATTTTTAAACTTGCAAAGACGAAAATAAGGTAAACTGATAAGGTAAATTGGACATGACCCCAGATGGAAAATGGAAAAGCCTAGATGAACCTGACAAAAGCCACAATCAAGGCATAAATTGCATCCTTTTGTTGCCCCTCTCTCATAGCCTAGACATGACTGGCCATATGATATGGTGTATGTAAAACACCACGCTCCTCTGGCACATCTGCAGAAAATTCCCTGAGCAAAATACAAAGAAGGAGCCAAAGCAGCATTCAAAATGCCCCACCTCATCATGGTTTAGACCAGGAGAAGCAATCTTAAATTAAGAGACCTGGCATTACATCTCATGTCACATGTAGCTGGTGTGTCCCAGGGGGGCTGTGTGCTTGGCTGTGTGGGTGCCTGGGTGTGTATCAGCATACAGGCAGACAGGTATGTGCACAGGCAGACGTGTGAGCTGCTTAACGGGGCACGAACCAAGTTTTTCTATGTGCTTCTCTGTGCCTGTCTGGTGATAGAAAATCCAATCAATAGCTGGTTAGAGAATAAAGCTCAGCTCCATTATTAAAAAATTCTCTTTCAATAAAAAGAAAAACATCTGTTCAAACAGTGTACAACTACAAATTTGGAGTGCAGGCTGAAGCATCATCCCTGCCCCGTGCCTGTCATGTTCAGGGAAAATACTGCAGATGTTTTGAGGGGAGTTTTACATGAACCATTACAGCAGGTTTCCAAAAATGATAGACAAATCTATCCACTAATCTCTCCAACAGTTTTTTTTCCAAGCTTTTTTGAAAACAAGTTGTCTTACGTGCATCACACCCTCTCCTGTGGACTGTTCCCACCTGATAGTATTGTCTCTCTGCCATGTCTCTTTTTGCAGATACCAACAGGGCTGGGAAGTAAATACATACAAGCACAAACATGTACACACACAAACACTTCCGAATACACACAAGCACAAACACTTCCAACAGCAACCGGCAGAGCAATGCCCCCTGCAAGGGGCAGATACACACAGCATCCCCCAGGAAAGGCAGAACGACTCCCTGGTGTGCAGACACACAACTGTACACACACCCAGAGTCCAGCACTCAGCCAGACACACCTGCACGGCAGCCTCCACCTGCCCCCCCAGCACACGCATGGTGCTTTGGGAGACGTCTCCCCACACTGAGTGTGATGCTTCGACTGAAACTTTGCTCAAGCTGGAAATGCAAGAGTTGCACCAGGTAGAGAAGAAGGAGAGCAGGGAAGAGATTTCTCGTTATATTTTGCTGAGGGATTTTTTCATTTTGGCAGACCAGGATTCCCTTTGAATTGATACATTTCTTTCTCCCAAGAATTTCGAACGATAATGCATAAATGAGTCATAGATCAAGAACGCGACGTGGTGAGCAAGGAGGAGAAAGAGTGTGAGTGAGGGGCACTGGCACAGAAATTTGACAGTACCCCAACTCCCCCCCTTCCTCCCCCCATGCCAAGACATTAATTCTCACAAGTCGGAGAAAATTACTATGCATGAATGCAAAAAGCATGATCAGGAGTAATTAACATGGCTTCATATGCAAATTTTATTAATGCAGAAGTACAAAGTCATTATGCAAATGAAACTTACGTCAACTCTCTTGACAAATATTCATTTCTAAAGCTCAAGTTTCTCCCTTCTAATTTTTTTTTTTTGATTTTTGGTGTAAAACCAAAAAAAAAAAAAAGTGATGAGGACTGCTTGACAAGTTTGCAAAGTTGTTTTTCAACCGGAGAAATTTTATTCTTGCATTGTTGATATATTTTTGTTGTTGTTGTTGTTGGCAGGTACACGACAGCTCATGGAGGAGAGCGGGAGGATGGGGGACGCGGGCTACCAGCAGCAGGCAGCCAATCAAAACGCCAGCGGCTGTAATGAGCGCGATTGATGACTGTTTGGCTTTACTGCAGGGTAATGAACTAGAATCCAGTCTGAGGAGGGAAAAAATATGAATATTCATGAAGCTGTGCTCCTGCCTTTGATGATTAAAGAAATTTTTAATATTCAAATAAGCGCTTGCCAAGTGATTAACAAAGAACAAGCACGCAGGAATATGGAAATGGAGCTGTGGAAGATTTGGGAGTCACAGTCTGTGCAGAAAAGACAGCACAAAATTTCATAAACAAGATAGGCAGATAACCTAATTCAAATCTGAGCAAATAAAGGGGGGAAAAATCACCTTCTTTTTCAGCAGTTTGGCTATTGTATCAGCCACTTTGTTTTAGAGTGCAAAGGAGAATAAAATCAACCAATGCAATAAGACGGGGGGAAATACCCAAACCCTGAGAAACACAACCCAGCAATTGCAAAGTAAGAATCCTGGGTCAGAAACCAATAGGAAAATGATGGCTAAGGCCACCCTCAGCTGTGGGCTATTGCGTTTCAAAAGCAGGACCCTGCCTGATGCTGAGAGCCTCCTGGCTACTGAGAATCGCCAACTTGTTGTATACAACAGGCAGGAGCCAAAAGTACCCTGAAATCACCAAGACCAGTCCCTGCTGTTAAATCCCTTTCCTTGGATAAAGGGCACACTGTGGGGCTTGACTGCTGTCTGGGAAAGGAGGGAGTGCAACAGAAACAAGAAATATTATTGCCAGGGAAAAGAAAGCAAGAAAAAAAACTGAAAAGGAGGATGCAAGGAGGTCTCAGCTGCCCACCCTGGTAATCAGTTGGTAAAAATTGTGTTTTCCATGTCTGAGCCAGAAAGGTTCTCCACTCCCCACAGATTTCTGAACAAGGATACAAAAATTCAGTCACATTATAAAAATGTCTGATAAGTTCAGGCTCTCACAGTTTAATAGCTTCACTAAGGATTCACACTGAAGCACATAGTAACAATATTAGCTGCTAAAATGACTTTGCAGTTAAAATACATCTAATTAGCAGCCAGCAATTTTTTTTTGTTTTTCTTTGAAAAACAGTTAACTTCAGGGCTATATTATACCAGAATGAAATGTGGTTGAGCTCTTTCTGTTACTCAAAAGCCAGAGTAAGGATATCTTCAAAGTCTTATGGCACTGGAAAACCAACTCACCTTTTTGTTATTAGATCCTGAGGTTTCACAGGCCTGTTTGCCTTTTCTGCAGACCTTTAAAAACTCTGGTTAATTATTTCTTATTTAAAAATCTAAAGAAAGCATAGGCTAGGTACCATTTAATAATTAACGGCTGTTTTCAGAATGTAAAATTTCAACTATACTTAAAATAACAATAACAGTAGCAGCATGAAGACAATGCTACAAAATGCAAAAAATGGCCATGATAAGAACCTTCAAAGTTGTCATGAAAATGCATTGTGTAGTTAATGGGATTTTTCCCCCTATGTTTGCTTCATTTTTGGAAATACAAAATTATTCACTATTGATGTATCACAGAAACCAACTGGGGGGGGAAAAAAAAAAAGGAAAGGAGGGAGAGGAAAAAAAATGCCTAAATGCAAGTAAAGATAAGGTTAAACACCATGCCGAGGTATTGCTGGGAGTCTTTGCTCTGAATAATGCCAAGACCTTTCGAAGATGTCTGTTGTCTCTGAGTGCGTGTGGGCGGGTGAAGTGTGATATTACATAACTCACACGCGGCAGCGGCTGTGCACAACCGAACTGATTAAAACGCCCGACTGTGAAACTCAGATCTCCATTTCCTGGGCTCTTTGTGGCTTGTGTCAGACCTCTGAACACCGAAAATGTTATCCTTTGTCTACAAGATTCCTTGGCTTTGTTTTAATCAGTGCATTTTCTTTTTTAATGACAGAGGAGCAACTACCAGCTCCTACAGTTGGTTGCTTTGAAGCGCTTCTTAAATGGCCATTAAATTCTACCATACAAATGTGAATACTTAATATTTATTCCATATTTTCATCCTTTCTTTAAAAGTACCCCATTTACATATTTCTGGAGAATAATGATACTTCTGCAGGGCAGGTGAACACACATTTCTGCATATGGAGTCAATGGGGAAAAGCATTAAGAATCCATATTGTAAAAATCAGCCCCTAAATTTAAGTGGTTTGAATTGAGCATGCAGCTGTGGTTGCCTGTCAGTAGTTAGATGCTGTNTGAATTTTGGATCTCTCAGGTGAAAAGTACTCCAGCTATGTGTATACGAGTAGACAAAATCTGATAACTGAATCTGTCAAATTAAATGAGCAGAGCAATCATCTGGGGATGGTAAAACAGTCCACCAAATGAGAATAACAACGAGGATCTACAGATTCAGTCTTCAATTCACTGGACACCAGCACGACTAAGCAAATAATGTTCTCTGAATAGAAAAAAGACTAGGAAATTAACCAGCTTTTAAATAATGAAAGAAAGCAGATAAATAAACCAGCGACCAGGAACTTAGTTTAGACTACCATGTAAGCCAAAAAAAGGGAATAGTGAACCAGCGTTTCATTTGCATGAGGATGCACGCTGGAAACTTGTGCCCAATCCCTCTGCTAAATAGAACAATGAAGTTTTACCCAAAGACTTGGATCCAAACAGAATTTGGCCAGTCACAAGCACTGATTAGACAGGATAACTGAACCCTGCACCAGGAGAGGTAGAACACAAGTGCAGTATAATAAGAACCCTGTAATCCTTTCACTGACACAAAACTAAGAGCAAAGTACAAGAAACCAAGAACAATTCTACATAAAGAATTTTTTTCTGAGGTATTTATTTTCTGGACCAGATTTCCCTGTAACCCTCAATTTACCCATTATTTGTACAGAATAGCATCTTTCTCCACAACATAAAAGCATAAGACAAAAAGGCTTTTTGTTATCAAGTCCGCTTGAAACAGAAGCTGAATACACTTACCTAGGAAAGTGTNAACAACAACAATAATAACAATAATAATAATAATCTTTTCATTTCTCTTGTGCCTTCCACGCAAAGATCTGGAAGTACTTTACAAAGATAAATAAACTGAGTTTGGAACACCCCATGTGGTTAATAAATATCCCAACATATCTAAAGAGCATGCAATTCCTCTCACTGTGTAAAAATCCATGTTATGTCATCCCTGTGTTTGTGTATGACATTTTGGAGGCTTGGACAATCAGGACAGGTTGGGGAGAATTTTACTTACCTTGAGACCATGTGAATTCACAGAAGTAGCCCACACTATGCCTGCAGAACTGTTTTGCCAACCCCCCTCTTCTAGAAAACAGGGGTGGAGATTGTCAGTAGCCCCACTCAGGGACCAGGGCGAGTGGTCCCCAGAGGTATCCAAGTACCATGTGGCAGCATCCCTCTGAGCCAGGTCTCCACAGGGGCTCCTGCACGACCACCTGTACCCTCCTCCCACCTGATGCTCATCTAAACTTGTTCCTCACCCCTTGTATGTGCTATGAACACAAAAAGAGAAAAACTGAAACATCTTGGCTCACCCCCAATTAAACACACAAGAAAAAGGACTCTTGCCTACTCCAAGGCTGCATTCATCACCTCCTCCTGCTGTGTCCTGTGCCCACCCCACCAACACAAGCCTTTGCCCCAGGAGGACCATATCCCTTTGTGATGAGAGCAACTGGTGCAAGAGCAAGGGAAAACAGGGCAGGATTTGGCCTAAAAACATCATAAGGCATGAGTAAATATGACATATCAATAGATGTGCTAAAAATATAACACAGGAAACCAGGGAGTTTCCTCATCTCAGGAGAGTGGTCTTGCAGACCACTGGGCTGGGAAGAAGGCTGGGGTGCACACCCCAGGGGGTGAGCCACACAGGCGATGGCACATCCTCTCCTGGAACTCAGCTTCCCTTCTGACCTTCCCACTGACTGCCTGTCTGGTTTGTTCAGCCCCCAACACGCTCTCCAGCAGAACCCAGCTCTCACTCTGGGAATGTCAAGTGTCTAACACAAGGGTGGCCTGATCGGAGCTGCAATGTCCAGAAGCTACCACAATAAACTAACAAATAATAATAATTACCCTGATTTGTGGAGGGTTGTGGTTTTTTGCGGGGGGGGGGTTTCCCCCAAAAGGCATAAAGGGTAGACAATAAACAGTTCATCAATTTTCCCAATTTTTTTCCCCAACTCTTGTAATGAAGTCCTGGGGAGTTTTCAGTGGTTGTAAAAATCCTTGTGAGTACTAAAAATTTTAGACCTGATTATATCACGCATATTTCTATCTAGCAGCAAATATTTCTGATGTAATTAAAACATATAACTACCCCAACATACAACTGTAGCAATTTAACAGGCCCTGAAATTAATAAAGTAACTCAGTGGATGGAAAGAGCTGCTTCCAAAGGGCAAAATAATAGATATATGCAGCTAGAGCAAGAAACGCCCCTACAAATAATCAAAGGGCTTGACCACAAGAGGATGGTCAAGAGGTTAAGATGAAGGAATTGAAGTGGCCAGGGAAGAGCCACAGATAAGCAGGAGTCATTAACACCAGTGGACTTCTCTGCTTTGGCCTTTGGAGCTGAGTCCCGCACACCCTGGCAGATGCTGCATTGCAAACATGTATCCTCAGGGTGAATATGGCCTCTGGAAAAGAGAACAGCAGGATCTGCTGCTTGGGTATCTCTGCCTCGCTCTGAAGTTTGCCTTCTACTAGTAGTTTTAAATTTTGTCCTGAATTTTTTTCCCTATCTCTCACAATAAAAAATAATAACAATTTTTAAAAACTTGGAGGAATTAGGCAAAATCTTTAGCAGCTCCTCAGCTGTTTGGCAGCAAAATCAATTCCTGGAATGGGAGGGAACTTGGTGGGGAAAAAGAAGCAGATGAAGTCACTCTGCCCCTCTGTGCCTCAGTCTCCCCATCTGTGAAAATCGGCTAATGATATCCACCTGATTTAGTTAAATGTCCTGGAAACTAAAAAGACTCTGTAACAGCAATATATTAAGCAGCAGCACTGTTAACTGCTTCACTGCTGGAAATGCAAAGGAGAGCCATCAGGTGATGCCATGTCCCTGCACAGCACAGATGGACAAACTTAATATACAGAAACAATTAGCTTTGGGGGAGAATCACAGCTTCTGGTTTTTTGGCTCACACCTTGCCAAAAGCAATGTAAGTGTAGACACTGTAAGTGCTGAATTTCAATGTGAAAAATACTCTACCTGCTTGGTGTGAATGCATACACCAGACTTAAAGTAATATAACTTTAAAATACGTGGGAGGAGGGAGGGACATTAACAAGCACATTCATGATTTTCAAATTTTTCCTTGTGCATGGAGCACTTTCACACTTAGAAAAGAAATTCACTAACACCAAGCAAACTTGAAAAAGCAAAACAGAGCAAGTGACTGGGGAGGGAGGGAGGGAGGAGGGAGGGAGGGAG
>VYZP01011554.1:72211-101225 GCA_013400635.1 Hypocryptadius cinnamomeus | reverse complement strand
CCAAAAAAAAAAAAAAGAGATAAAAAAACCAGACATACTGTACAAGCAAGGTGAGGCAAGAGAATACCTTCAAAAATCCACAGTTAGGATGAGGAAGCAATATTAAATTCATACCTATCACACCAGTAAAATAAAGCTGAGTAGGCTTGTTTTGTTTCTGATTAAAATGTCAATATTCTCCAATGACAGCTTATTGCTTTACATCACAGTCTAACCAAATCTTTCTATAACCTCCTGCATTACGAGCAAAATCTCTAAAATGTCACCAACTAAAAAACTGAACCAGCCTGTAATTAGTTTCAACAAAGTCATCCTTTTAACCCTAATTTTCTAGATGTAGATGATATTTCCATAGTGAGCATTATGAACCTTCCTTAAGGACAAGTGGAATCAAATTGTAAAATCATAAGCAGCGATCTAGTAGTTCTTCCTCGAAGCAAGCCCTTTATTTGCCCGTAATAAATTCAAATCCAGTCTTCAGTCTCTTAATAGGTGATCAGCGAAAATATGCATGCACACCTAAACCGTTACAACAAACCTTATTTTTTAAATAACACTTCAATCGCTAATATAATAAAGATTGTTGTAACCCGTTAGCACTGGTATCATTATTCCTTATGATTCAATATTCTAATGACTGGCTGTAACAGAGGTTTATGTTCTGCAGAGGTTTATACCACTATTTAATGTAATTAAGCAAACTGGCAGCCAGTGCCTCTATGGAAATATCATTTCTATCACAGAGTATTCCCACCAGAAATTCAGAGGGATCATAACATACAAACTTTGATTCTGTTTATTTTTTTCCCCTGTTCTGAAACTGATCTGGCATTTCTTGGACTTAGTACTAAGTGGAAGAAGGAATTAATTTGGCTTCTGTAGACATGTTATTATTGACAATACTAATAATCTATGACAAATGGGCCATCCCCGCTCCTCTCTTTCAGCAGACATTGCAGCCTGTAACATCACTTTGCAAAACCCCAGAGCTGGACTCTCCTCGTGCTGGGAGCCCTGTGAGTGTACCAGCAATAGGGTTTTAAGTAAGCCATTAAAATGCTAATATTCAGCAAGGGCCAGATCCCTGTTACCACTGAAAGCAGAACTAAAGCTTCTCTGGAGACAGGATAAGGCCCTTCCAATGTGATCAAAGAGTAAATACATGCAAAGCTCTGATGGGAGAAAGGATCTTTTTTCTAATTTTAAAACTAAACAGGGAGAGTCCACCAGGCTCATAATCCATGTTACAGTCACATCTGGGATCACTGACATCTGGGATAACAGCCCTGAGGAAGACGGGTCCAGGCTAAAAAGTTGCCACCTGGGGTCAAAGAGGAACACTTAACACCCAGGATTGTGTGAAAATGAACTTATTTATCTTTTGGGCTACACTCCCCTCCACTCTACACAGCTCTGCTGGTGACAGCAAATGTGCCACACTATATATATTTGTTTTATTTACGTAGATAGATATAGATATATACATGCACTGTGCATTGCTTTGTCACATTTGCATTTACCCCATCCTGCAAAGGAAGCTCAACCCCTGACTCAAGCAGGAGGTTTATAGGGTCATCCAAGAATGCAGGGTCAGGAGCAGATTCAGACCAAAAACCAGAGTTCACCCTTTGCCTGCAACAGCAAAGCCAATTTTGTTAAATAAAGGCTTAGTTACCTCTCTTTACCAGCTGTAAAGCTCTCTGTAGAGGGAAGGAAAAAAAAAAAGGCCAGAAAAATTTTGAAAGAAAACCCACTCCCATTTGTGGGGGGGAATGGGACTTGGAATGATAATAGAAAAGGGAAAATGTCTGGTTCCTATTATTACTATCTCCAGCACTTTCACCTCCACAAACAGCTTAAAGAAAGGCTTCTGGAACAGAAGTTCAACTTTCCTTAATGTGGGCTCTTAACTGCCAGGATCTGGTTAGATTTTCTCCTTCTCCAGATTTTAATACTTTTATTATATATTCTAATGGGTAGTGGGGGGGAGGAAGAGTGGGAATCTCAGTGTCACTCTAAGAAAGAAGTCACCGGGTTTTGCGATCCAGCAGCTTCCTTGGCAGAGGGAACTGCTGGTTGGCATAATCCACTCGTTTGACAAAACTACTATTTCTGGGCACAGGCTCAAAAACAGGTAGGAAGCAAATGCTGAGAAATAAGGAAGTAAAAACAGCCAACAGATTTTTCACTACCAAGAACGCCAAGAGTAAACATGATTTATTTAGCTGTGTTTAACATGTCTCTTCTGCACTAGACTGCAGAAATCTGCTTGCATTTAGAGCAGGAGGAGGAGGAGGAGGAAGGGGGGAGGGGATGAAAAGGGAATCCATTACGGCGCTCCGCTGGTACTTTCTGAATTGTTCAGTCACACAGTTTTATGGAGTACAAGTATTTCCTAGCCCAAAATATATTCATGTGTCAGAAGAAAGCAGCACTAATCTGCTGTTAATTAACAAGCTGCTGCTAACAAAAGATGAAGGACCCAATTCATACAAACAATATTTACGTGGGTGTCGCATGATTTTGTCACAGATCTTTTCTCTTTTCCCCTCCCCACCCCCAGTTGCCCCCCTGCCTCCTCCTCTTCCTCAGCACTCAGTTGCAAGGATACAGAACAGAGGAATGCCAGCTCCTCTTGGAAACTACACCCAGAGTGGAGGTGAGGGCACAAGCTTTGTCCCAACCCAGCCAAACTCAGACAAGGTCTCACCTGAGCCACCCAGCTCTGGGGTTCATGCCTAACCACACAGAGAAGGGCCCTATCACATGTTCACAAGTAAATTTTCTTAGATCCTTCATTTTTGAGGAAGAGGCCATCTCCCGGTACTATGCCCACAGTGGCAATGCTGCCGAGGCTCCAGGAAGTGGCATGGAGCTTCCCATCCTCCATCCATCCTCACCAACCAGTGCAGGTTGTGAGAGGGGATGGGAGGCGCCACTGCCTTCCCCAGTGCCTGACCTGTGATTTCATTTTTTTTTAATCTTTGCCAAGGAGTTTGGAGATGGGGAGAACATGCTAACAGCACAGAGGCTCAAAGGGATTAGGGCTTGTTCAAAAATATCCATGCACACACAAATGGGTAGGGCTGTGAACCAGAGCGCAGCTCTCCCAGCCACAGCTCTGTTGCCCTTCCCTGCTCCCCGCTGGAATTTTGGACAGTAGCACCTGTGGCCTCATCCAGGTGGGTGCTGAGCACTGCAGGCTGCCCCAAGTCCCTGCCGGACGCAGCTGGGCACTTCGGAAAATAAACCCATTCACAATCTTTTCTGCCTCCTGGGAAATGAGAGTGCATATCTCCTGTGGGCGTCTCAAAGCTGGTGCTGGCAAAGAGATGGGAGAGTTAAAACCAACAGCAACTAGCACTAAAAATTCCTGGACTTGTTCCCCTCTCAGGAACAAAGCTGGGGCTGCAGGGTGGGGAAAAGGGCTGATGGCCCCCTGTGCTTCACCCACCAAACCACGCCAACCTGTCCTACAGAAGGGGTATGGGGAATGGGGCTTAGGCTCTGCTCTGCACTGTCATCACACAGCCAGGGCTGGGAGAAGCACAGGGACAGGAGGGTGGGAAACAGAAGTATTTCAGCATGATTCTGGAAGTGCCACGGTTCTCCCATCATGGCACGGTGGGGTGGTATTTCTGCTAGCAGAGTGCTCTGCACACCCCAGTTACTGTCTCACCCTCAAGAGCCTCCTCAGCGAGAAACAACCTCCACTGGAGCATACACACATCTGCCCTTCCAGGTTTTCTCTCTTTACCCTTACCCCATTCCCCAAATCATGGGGTTTTCACTGCAAAAGTCACAACCACTCTCTCAGCACATTCCCTAGGCACCCTGACCAGCACCCAGCCCCACCACTGGCTCCTTCCAAGACCTGCTCTGGCAGGAGCCTCTGAGAGGGACCTGCCCTGAATGCAGGCTAGCACTGACTCTTCCCCACATCATCTCTTCGTACATTTCCAGAGTGGTCTCTACCATTTCTAGACCAGAATTTTAACGATGTCCTGGCCTGGGCATTTTCAAAGATCTGTTTTTAAATTAATTTTTTGTTAGCAGTGATACTTGAAACACTGACATCTACCATTTTAAAAGCAAAGAAAACACATTTAAACAAGCATCTTAAAAGAGCTAATGAAAGAGAAACAGATCCATCTGTATTGTATTCTCCACTCACTAGCTCTCAAAGAAGTAAACCTTTCCAGATAGCAGGGAAGTCTCCCAAAAGTGAAGACAATAGCTGTTACCAAGCTTCCTGCAGAGGGAGTGAGGACAACCAAGTGAATTGCCACACCCGGGTAACGCCTGTTACAAGCTGCTGGCTGCCCGGAAAAAATCCTTGCCCAAGCAGCCTCAAGGCCCCAGCCCACAGACTTCATCAATCTAGCTGGTCAGTCCTTCCAAAACAAGCAGGTGCCTTTGCTAGGGGTCTCCAACCACCACTGCATCCTTGACCTCTCCTTGCTGAATTATTTCTAATGAATGTTAATTGTCAGATAGGGAGCATTGAGGATTGAGTGTGCTTTTCCTTACCCGCAGAGCAGACATGGCAAGGCTGAAGCCAGTCCAAGACAGTGCATTGTGACAAGCCCCCTGAAGGGATGGGTGCTTCTGGTGGCCAGTAAAAATGTCTTTTGCTCCTGTACTAGCACTGCTAACAGAAAACCGTCTTGTGCATCCCATTGGATAATCAGCCCCAACCAGGAATTCTCAATCAGCTTCCAAATCAGAAATAACGTGCATCATCTTAAATTATGAACTTGGCACAACGAGGATAACATCCTTCAGCAGAGTCTGGGAGCTGGAGTGGAGGTTTAGGGGTTTTTTAGGGAGTTTTGGGGGGCTTACTGTTTTAACTTCCTTCTTGCAAAAAGACCCTGTACCACAAACATTAATCTAACACTATATTCTGCCTTTTAGTCTTGAACAATTATGAGTACAGTTTTGTGATCTTTAGCCATATTTACTGATACTCAAAGGCAGATTCTATCTTGTTAGATTGTTATAAATGGGACCCCAGGGAATCGGCACACAGGCGGAGGCAGATGTGAAAGAGCCTTCTCAGAGCTCGGGTGTGCTTCAGTTTTCTACTGCTAAAATTACAAATGTTTCAGAGAAAAAAAACCCCAACCAACTTTAGATTCCTCTGCCAGATCATTACAAAGAGCTGTCTGTAGATTACAAAAAAAAAGAAAGAAGAAGCCATTTTGCTGAACTTAATATTTTTTAAGGTTAACTGTTAAATTTCAAAGTGTGGTTTACATGTGCTGGCCACTTGTACGAACAAAAGTTTCAGAGACAGACAGAGAAAAGGTTTCTGGTTATAAACTATTAAAGAAAGAAACCCAATTCTATCTCATTCTATCTTACTTAAATATGTTGTTTCTGCTCCAGACCTGTTTCATAATACCATAAAATAGAGGCATGTTTCCGACACTAGATTTGAGAAGCTGTCACATTAAAGGTAAACTTTTAATCTGCTAGAGACAAACAGCACACATTTTTACTTCCCAAGAAACAGCTCTTGAGAAATGTTTAAACAAGAATTTAAGACCTGTGTGGTAAAGCAACATACAGGGGTCTCAGACAGCTACTGGGTTTGAGCTTCTTTTCCATGTTGTTGTTTTTTCAATTCTTTAAATAACCCTCTAAAAAGTAGACTTCTAGGAACAAAGTAACCAAGATGCATGGTAAAGTGAACCTCTAGGCTTGCTTTTATTTCTAGTTAATAGAAAAGAACTGTTTTAACTGAAACACAGCCCTGAATTTCTAGCTGTTCATCTCCATCTTTTTATTTTCTTGGGACTCACAATCAAATACTTTTAAGAAGTTAATTGTGTCACAATTAGTAACACATTAGTCCTCCGATATTTTTAATAGCAACCCAGGTCTTTCCCCAAGGCACTTAAAAATGGCAGGCTTGGCTATATTCTCCCTTTTTTAAAACTCCCATGCACTTTCCTCTTTAAAAAACTCCCACATGCATTTCACTCGGTCTGAAAATACCAGCACAGATCTTAATCCTGCCAACGCTTACAGACATGCTTAACTTTCTGCACATCAGTAATCCCGCTGACTGCAGAGGGCCGTTGGCGTACCTACAGCTCGGTGCAGCTAAGGATGGAATCCGGCCTGCACCCAAGCCAATGGCAAAACCCCCATTGACGTCAATAACGTTGTGCTTCGACATCCAATTTGTTGCAGGATTGGGACCATCCTCACTTCAAGGTACTTTCCCAAAATCTATTTTGGTTTAGTTTTTTGTTTGGCTTTTTCTCTCTCTCTTTTTCTCTTTCTGCTCTTTCTCCCCCTCACCTCCCACACTCGCTCTTGTGGGGCCTCATATTGAGACCACTTGAAAACTTCTGCCTTTCAAATCCCTCAGTGAGGAAAACCCCCTCGCTGAGACAGGAAACATCCTTTGCAGGTAAAGCTGAAAGAAACTATTTTGCTCCACTGTGTGCATTTGAGTAAACTAATTAAAACCTGGGAACCTGGGTTCCAACTGATGCCAAGAAGCAATCATTAATATGAGCTGAAGTGAAATGGGAAGCTCCAGACATTTAAAATCAGCTGTCGGGAAATAAAAAAAAAAAAAAGAAAAAAAGAAAAAAAAGAAGTGGAGGAAACAGGGAAAGGATGTTTTGTAATTTTTGCTAAAAAGTCAACTTACTGCAGCTTGAACTGCGTGGGGTTAAATACATTCGGGGGGGATGCTATACAATGAGGAGATAAAGCCCTGCTGAAAAGCAGGGGAGGGCGAAGCAGCGGCAGGCGGCTCGGAAGCGCTGCGGTGCTGTGAAGAGCGGGCAGAAGTGAGCAAACCAGCTGAACCGCTTGCAGAATTAATCAGTAACAAAGAGACTGGAGCTGTTGGCGGGCTTCAGCCCTTGAACCTGGACTCTGCTCTATAAATTTCAACTTGGAATGGCTCTCTACTTGTTGAAAGACAGGTTGGCTCCAGGCCAAGACATAGGGGGAAGGAAAAAAAAAAACAGAAGAGAAAAATATTCCTTCTTGCTCAGGAAACTTCCCTTCAGTTTCTAACTCTTTTTATGAGCTAGTAATAGGGAAGTCTAGAAAACGGGAAACAAAAAGTGGGTCTTGAAAGGAAAAAATTAACCAGAAGTTGATTTAATAAGGAAAATAAAACAAGTAGGTGCTAAGTTCAAATCTGGATTTTGTCTGCACACAAGTACATCAGCTCTAATAGAAGACTTCAGAGCACCTCGGCAATAATTCAAAGGAGACTTTTACAGTTACATTAGCTGACTACAGGTTTGACTCTGAAAATAATAAATGTCTTAAAAAAGGAAGAGGGCTGTTTAATCCTTGTCTGCAGTCTCATCTTGTTCTCTCCTCCCCCACCACACCACCTTGTTTAAATGACCATTACAAAAGCAGTGTGGTATAAAAAAACATGTAGAACCATCATTTATTCAACAGCATCCTTTCTTATCTTTCCCCTCTCCAAACAGGGGTGTGCAGGAGAACTGATGCTTTCCTCAAGCTCTCCTCACTGCCAAGGCAGTTTCAGCCACAAATACCTTGCTGCTGCCATGCTTCCCCAGCATGAGAGACAAGGAGCGGGCTGGAGCAGAGTGAGGGGCTGGAGTGCAGCGGGGGGGAGCTGTCAAAGTGGGAAGAAAGAAGGCAAACATCTATTCAGAGGCCAGATGCGCTGAGCAAGGTCAGCTGCAGAGACACAGCCCTTTGCAGCAGCTATGCAATTACATCCAAAGTCTGCACAGCACTGAGAGTCCCACAACCTGCATGCAAGGGCTGGACTGGAGGGTCTAGGGCAGCTGGAAGAAGGTCTATAATGACTTCAATTGCTGTTCCAAGATGCTAAAAGGTAGATGAGATGTTCTTTAGCTAGAACAGAGGGGCTGATGCTCTGTACTGCTTGCAAGAATACATGCAGATAAATTACCCTAACGAGAGAATGGAGAGAGAAATAGGGTAAGTGCCAGCGGTGATCAAAACGTGAAATAAAATAGTGAAATAAGATGCAGCCTAATCACAACATGGAGGACAAGGATACAAGATCTTGCCACCGAAAGTGGCTGTTAAGGTAAATTAGATTAATCACTCCCAGCTCTCTTCCTCTCCAAACTCCCTTAATTTTAAGGAAGAGGCTGACTCCTATGAGGCTGCACACCATCCAAGACTGCTGGACATTTAAAGCTATATACGTAGCATGCCTGCTATAGACACACATCCTGTACTTCCCCTTTCCAAGAAAAATGGGATCTGCTACTTGGTAGGTCTTTTCCATCTGCAGCGTTTATGACTCTACCGAGGGACCAGTGAGCAGTGTCCCCCCTTTTCTTGCTCAAGAAATATGCTACCAAATGCCAGAAGAAGGAGAGAGTTTAAGAGCTGTTGGGCTTAACAGTGGTTTGTGCTCTTTCTGCAAAGGCGTACATGCAAAGAGAAAAAAACAACAACCACTAAGTAACCACTTCACATCTGCCATTAACGTTATTAAACTCCTTACAAGCGGTATCTACCCCACCTTCCCCACTACACACAAACATACACACACCCCCGAGCTCTGCAACACAGCAACTAGGAGCCAAGACAGCTCTCCTCTCCTCACTGCAGCAACCACATTCATTCCTGTTAAGGGGTTAACGATTCATTTCCACTACTTCTCTCGAGAAAACCTACAATGAAAACATTGGCTCACGAAAGCGTTCTCACTGCCAGAATGCCACAGCGCGAGTGAAAAGTCCGTTTTGTTTTCATTACATCTCTGGGATTTCCGGCTTAACTCCTGAGCTTAGACACCAAATCCCTAGATACCCCACCCACCCAGTTTTTCTTCTTTTTTTTTTTTTTATAACATTTCTACTGCACGGCCCACCAATTACCATTTGGAGGGTGGGAGGGAATGGGGAAAAGAAACCATGCAGAAAAGGATGTTCTCATTGGAGAGAGCACACGCATCTCCCGAGACAAGAGTTACCCAGTTTCTCCTGGCTTTTAGGATTTTCTGCTGAGAAACATGGTTTTATTTCTATACCTGGCCTCTCTCCTCTATTTCTTACCCGGCAGGCTCCCATCTTCCCACTCGGCCACTGAAGCCAGTGCTGAAAGTCAGCCCCAAATCTATGCCCTTTGAAGTTATGTGACATGACATAGAAATCCAAGCCTTTCTTGTACAAAAAGTATGATTACTTCACAGGGTTGGGGTTTTTTTCTCCAGTTATGATAGAAAAATGTTCCAATCTCAGAAAAAACCTAGAAAGGTTCAACCTTTATGTCACAGCTGATTTGGTCACTGTGTGTATAGGCAGCACAGTTCAAACACTGGCTGAGAAAGAAAAACAATCTACGGAAAACACATCAAGGGAGGCAACCTCATGCTATAGCAACACTTTCGTCCTGCTCAAGCATAGGAACCATTTCTGTGCCTTTAAGTATTTATCCACCATCGGAGAAGAACATAGTTGGAGACAGCTTTTCTCTTTTATAGTACTTCCACACACCCAGCTTTCCTTTAGCTACATCCCAATCCAAAATTCCCCTGCAAACACATATAAATTCTTTCTTGTAGTCAACACTCCAACAAGAACAAGCATATTGCTATTTGTCGCATCCACACAAATGCCAAAGCAGTCCACAAGCTGGTTGGGCACCACTTTTACTTTGCTCTTAAAAGTTGCTCACAAAGTTGTCAAGAAAAATGAGTAATGGCTGGCTGAACAGTGCCTTTTCACCATTCACCGCTACTGTTGCCTATGAAAATCTACCAATCTTTCTGTGGTTAATAATAACCAGATATGCATATGATTTCTGGACATATGACCCAAGTAATTTCACAAAAGGAATTAAATAAAGGCAAAAAAGCGACTTTGTTGGGTGACATTTTTAGTGGGTTCTAACTCTAAGTCCAGAGTTCTCCCATTGAATTAAAAGCAGCAGGGCCAACGTGGTACAAACAAGCAAGTTTTGCTCTTAAAGAGTGACTCCTCACACGCATTCACCCCAGAGCAAGAAGACCAGATGTGTGTGCTGACCTTCTTAAATCCCCTCTCATCATCCTGCAAAATGGCACTTCTGTCGAAAAGGTTTTACCCAGCATTGTCACTCATAAAACTGAAGATGACTATGACTAGGAGAGATTAGAGAGGGAGAAAATAACAGCAGCAAGCTCCTGTTTCTCAGTACGGCACACCATGCACTCGGGCAGGTCCTCACTTGTGCCACCCAGTCAATCCAGCAGGGTCCTGCTGGTTTCAGGGGAATTACCCCAGGTGAAACAGGGGCACAGCAGGGTAGACTGGAGCCCCACCACTCCTGCAGCCTTGTGGGAATCCTGCTAACCACATACAGGGCACAGAAGATAACTTTGAAAAACAGCACGGTGAGAAGAACAAAACAAAAAGCTAAGATCAGCAGGGAGAATCGAGGGCATAATATGCTCAGTATTTTTTTTAATCTGCTTTTAAAACTCGGTGTGATTAATTTCGCTCTTTACTGACAGATGCCGGGAAAGCCTTGGTGCCTGGCAGGGGCAGACCCTGGGCAGGACGCAACTGGGACAAGCTGAGGTGGCAGCAGGGAGAGGGTGGTTGGTGGCTTCGGGCTGGGTCTGAGCAGAGAGTGCTGGAGTGGGGCCCCAGGGTGTGGTGCAGTTCAAGCAAGGGGAAGGAAGGGTTTTGTAACTTGCAAGTTTCTCACCTTTAACTCTTGCCGGGGTTAGCAGGGTCCGTGCTGCCACCTTGGTGAGAGACACTGGAACCGCTGCCCTGTGGCTGCAGCCCTGGGGGTGGCATGCTGCCAGGCACCCTCCACACTGCCCTCTCTTAGGATCTCCCACAGGGGCACAGTCATGTTCCTTGGAGAGCCCCGTGCTGACCTCCACCAGCAGCCTTAAAACTTAAACCATCAACATTTCAGCTGCCCTTGTTTAAGCTGGAAGCCTCAGCAAACCAGGGGAGGGCAGCTGCCACTGCAGGCTGCTCCTGTGGGCTGAGGGTGCCTTGTCCTCAGAGGAGAGCCAAGTTCCCCAAGCATGTCCTCCACCCCCATCCAAGCTGGTGCAAGCAGGGCTCTGAGTGAGATCACCCTGCTTGTTTTTCTCTCCACACCCCCAGCAAGGACCTCAACAAGGCCCCAGGGGCTGGAAGCTTGCTCGTTAACCCACTCTCAGGGCACTGTCAGTTGACACCTTCCTTGTGTCATGTGTCCTCCCCTTACTGTTCAGCAACACCAATTAGATAAACGTGTTGCTAAATACCTGCTGAAGCAGCAAAGGAGTAGGAGGAGGTGACCAGGTAACTCCTCTGCACTCAGGAATACTCTAGCAGATTCAAAGGAAGAAACAAGCCTGGAAAAGCTTCATGAAAAGGATTGCAGCTGAGTTTCTCAAGCATTGTCACCACATACTTCTAGAAGCCTCTTTTTCTTCACATACTGTTTTCTCCTCACCTCGCTTTTAAAAGTCACTCCTGCAAGACCCATTACCCCAGAGAGGTTCTGGTAGCAGCACCTGGTGCCATGACAGCCTTGGGAAGGGGACAGCCACCCAGCCCTGTGCCAGCTCAGCTTCAGAACACCTCTTCCCAACCTGCCTGAAGTCACCATCGCAGTCCTTGGGTTGTTTCAGCTCGCCTTTCCCTCCCCTCATGTGTGAAGGCATCACGACAGCTGTCTGAGTCCTGCAGTTAAATATGGGTGCACGGGTCCATAATGGTACATTGTAAGAGAATGTCTCAGGGTAGGCAGCAATAATAATTAGCTGTCAAGATTTGAAAAAAGGATAATCCATGCCATTGAGTTAACAGTCACTCACACAACACACATGGATTTAACTAATCTTAATTTGGAGAAAAATAACAATTCTAAATATATCAAATAGCCCATTTCATGGCAACCTGCAGCGGTGTTTATCTCTGGCTTCCAGCACATGCGAGTTATTTAGTTTCTCTCACTGGCAGTTTTACCATTCAAAAGCCTGAAATGAACATTCATGGAGCAGGGGTTGCAGTTAAATCCTGCCTCTGACAGGGAGCCTTTTTTCATGATGTACATCTAGTACAATGTATGGAGCCCAGCACTGGTGGCCGGGACAGGATGAATGAGGAATTCCAATCAACCCCCTCCCCTTTCCTAGCACTATCTTTGCAAAAATTAGCTCATCATCTTAGTGAACCTCTGCTGCTGCTGTAGTTATATGTTTGTGAAGGTCTGCTGGTCTGAAGGTGCAGGCCTGCCAGTGAATCTGGAGAAGGTCTGGTTCGAGTGGTGCCTGCTCCACAGAGGCTCCCTCCTCTTTGCTGGGGTTCTATGAAACCACTCAGCATTAAAATCAAGCTGACTGGTACTTTTTTTTTTTTAACTTGGGTAGTTTCAGAAAATCCTGCTAACAAACAGACCATGGGCCAATGGGGAAGAAATGAGATACCATCAGTGACATGACAGTGGGAGCACCTTTCCAGGTCATTCTTCAGCCAGGACAGGTCACCTGGTTGTGCCCAAGATCTGATAAATATGAAAGATAAAACTAGGTATAAAATACAACAGTGGTCTATTTTTTTTCCAAAATACCTGCCAGCAGTGAAATAAAAGAGGCAGTGACCGATAACTGCTTGCCAACTCATTGGCCTGGTTATGTTTTGCTGTGCAACAATCTGGTACATCTCTTCGATATTATCACACCCTCTGTACAAGAGGCAGAACTAATTTTCAAACAGGTCAGCCAATTTGAAAAACAGAAAAAAAACCTTTACAGGGCAGACTGCTCCTAAGCAAGTCACGTCCTCCCAGTGCCAGCTGACATGCTACCACACATCTTATGGACATTGGTAACTAAATGAAAACACCTCCAAAACTTGGATTTGCAAATTACCAGTCAGGGAAAGATGACAGATTTCATTATCAGAAGATCTTTAAAATCTGATTGCAGAGACAAAGTTGCCTTTGTTTCCACTGGAATATAGAAATGTCTGTCAGAGATTTGTGTTGCATACAAGAAAATTCTTGTGGGCTCCTGAGCTCTGCCTCAACATGTCCCTCAAAGCAGCACAAGGTCTGTTGTGTGGTCAAGAGGCATTCAGTGGCTGGGGCAAGAAGAGCTACCCAAAAAGTGAAAAAAAGAGAGCAGGAAAGGCCTCAGGAGCACCCTGTGCCAGGATGAATACTCAGCGCGGTTTCTGCATCCCAATATCCTCACACCCAGAGCTACGAGAGGTACAATGGCAGAGCCAAGCTCTGCACTTGACATACCCTCAGAGCATTCAGCCATGGGAAGCTGTAAGGTCTGGTGGCTTAGTCACACCACAGAAGGCTTTACAAATCATTCTGACCAAATAAGAAGGTCTGCAAAAATAACACAGGATCAAGGAGAGGAGCTGAAACCTCTTCGAGGACAGCAGTGGTGGCAGCATATTTCAGGGAGCCGGAGTGGCGAGTGGGTGATTTCTGGTTCCCCTCTTCAAATATAAAGACTCAATTATCTTTGAACAGCTTGCTTTACACATGAATTGACACATTTATTTTACAATAAATAACTGGAAGTTATCTATGTTTCCTTTACTGTTAATCTACACAAAGAAATAATAAACAGAGCTTGTCTACAAAAATGCAACTACTGCAGTCCTCAGAATTCAATTAAGCTAAAATAATTAATGTTTCCACCATATTAAATTACTTTATACATTTGAGCCACTGAAGTTTTTTTTTATTCTTTAATCTTTTTCGCCTTTTTATTTAATAAAAAAAAGTTAGTTTCAAAGTGGGGGGCTGGCTAGGAGGGGGGAAAAGAACATGATTTGCTGTTGAAATGTAATGGTCTCCTTTAGCTGACACAGCATGTAGAGTGTTTTGTGCCTTTGATTAAAATAACATTTTAAATGCTTTGAACAAACATATCTCCCCATACTTCTAAGGGATTATTTTACATATTTCTTGGTGGAATAAAGAAATTCATTCTTCCTGTCGCAGTACAGAAAGGCTAAGAATATCTTTCGTCACATATAAAGTAAAAATACTGTAGGCTGTTGCATTATTACAAAAAAAAAAAAAATAAAGGGAGGGGGTGGCAGGGTAGGAGAAAGCTGCCTTAGAGATTAAGTTTCCCTTTTATGAAATCGTATTTAGTCTCTTTTTTTAACAAATCTAACAACAATGCTCTACAGCCGCTCACTGGGAAATACCTTTAATGTTAAATGCAGATTCTGATTTTCTTGGCTAATGCAGAAAGCCTTTCTATTGAAATATAAATAAGGGGTTTGGTATATCCCACTAAAGCCTTTCCAGTGAATGACTTCTGTGGGTTTTTCATGGCTACCCTCCATGGCTGTAATGTGAGGCTTTTATCCTACTATTGAAAACTATCCGCTGCTATTAAAAAAAATATGGAAGGACACTGCACCTTTTTATCTCAGAGCTGGGCTCCTAATTGAGAAAGTATTATTACAGCACTGTTTAGTGGATGTCCCTATCTCCACGCGCTGCTGAGAAAATGCCAATCAAATGATAAACCCTTTTATTTTTCTCAATTCAAAATCTTTCCTACATATTTTTCATTTGATATTCAGTTTAGTCTGAAAGAGATTAGGTGCTCCAGATTGGCTTTTAATTTTTTTTATGCCTTTTCCACATGTGAACAACTCCTTCACGACCTCCCAGCAGATTTTGTGCATGGCAAAAGCTTTGGTTATGTTGTTTCTGGCCCCCAGAAGCTGGGATGGGACAGCACCCTCTGCTCTGGGAGTAACCATTGAGGTACTATGGACTGAACTTGGGCAGAGATTAGTAAGAGATGAGCTCTGGACTGCAACTGCAGTAGAGCTCTCCTAAATCAGCCTTACTAAGCACTGCACACCCTCCACAAGGGGCTGAGCACCATCAGCTTGCACAGAGACCAACAACTTTTGGGAGTGCTCAGCACCACTCAGGCAGCCTTCAGCAGACATGGGAAGGTCCTGAATACTTCCCTTCTGCTCCTATGAAATGGAAAGGAAATCTAGCCTTCAAATCTGCTACACCATGATGTAATCATCTCTACCAAGAAATGTATTCACGACTGCAAAAGGATGAGGAAAGCTGAAAAGCGGTGAGGAAAAGACGGGGTCAGGTGTTACGTCAGGTTTGCTTCCAATGCTACAGCACAGGCCTGCCACAGCTAATGCTCCCAGAGCTACCAGCTGCCCCATGTCAGGGTGGTGGCTGCACCCCAAAAAAATACTCCTAGGAGAAAACAGTGTAGTCAATGGGCATTGTATGCGCTGTCCTAAAAGACAGGAGGTCCACAGCATTTTAAAGCCCACACCCTCACTGATGTGAAGCCCAAGCCTGTCAGAGGTGCTGGGGACTTGCTCAGACATCTCCAACACTAAAGACAGAAATCTCTTAAGCTTCAGTTGTAAAGATAGGAGCCTCTCACCTGTCTTCTGGGGATCCCCTCATGGGAGCATCTCTACCACAGGCGGGATCCTGGACTGTCAGATCTAATCCCATAGGACAATTCCTAGATAAATCAGGATAGTGGCAGCAAAGGCAGATTGTCACTGGTCTTCTGTATGGGATGCAGTCAGTTTGAACAAAAAAGGCCCGTTTGAGGGGAGATCCTGCTGTGTAACATAAAACCCTCACTCACTAGCAGGGAGGAGAGTCATCCTTTCACCACTGCAGAAGGGAAAAACACCCTGCTTGGTGGAAGAAACCCCATGCCAGGCACTCTGCAGGAACCACTGCATACCACCTCACCTAGGTGGATAATCATCACCTGCCTGCCCACGTCTGAGCGGGGGAGGTCCACTGAATGAATGTTAACTTCACCACTTGTGAGAGTTTTAGAAAAAGAAATGCCTGCAATTTGCTCACCCAGGCCAGCCTGTGCTCTTGTACCCTTATTCAGTAGATCTCCTAGGAGTGTGCATGAGAGTGGAGGTGTTACCCACCCAACCCAAGCCATCTAAGGAGACCCAGAACAGGCAGCACAGGCTGCAGTGCAGGTCAGGAAGCTGACATCTACCCCAGGGAATGAAAAATGAAGGACTTAATGAAACCCTTCTTTAGCCCTCACAAAAAAATCTTCTTCCCACTACCAGTCAGTGGGAAGAGGATTTTTCCTAGTGTCAGGATGCAGCCCTTACCAGTGAGTCTGCATGTGACAAAGGGTATCTGGAACACGACTGAACTGGGCACCTAGTGCCAAGAGCTGGGACCAAAGTCCCCTATCCTTCTGCCACTGCAACTTGATTAAGGATGCTCCTGAAATGTTTTCTGACCCCAACTTTCTGCTTTTTCCCAGATGTACCAACTGCCCCTTAGCTCTCCCAGCTGTCTGAGAGGCCCCTTTCTCTAGCAGCTGGCCCTGCACAGACAGCTACAAAGAATTAAACAGGGGATGGACAGCCCTGCAGAGCCGTGAGGATCCTCCAGATGGATGGCTCCTATAAAGACGTGTTGCTGAAGCCTGTTTCATGGCACTTTCTAGAGGACTCTAGTTAAAAGATTACCTAGGCAAGTTGATTGAGTGTAAAACGTGCTGTACCTGCAATGTTCTCCTGCTTGGGGCAAATTCCTTTTGTAGGCGTGAGAAGACGGTCTTCTTCATCGGGTGTGACTTGGATCCCGATTTCCACTGGCTCTGACACTTTCCTGAGCTCGGCGCGTGAGGAGGGGGGAGGGCTGCTCTTATCCATGCTCTTTTCATAGCAGACACCACCAGTGCCATTGCACTGTTTTCTCTTGTGCTCTATAAAAACCAAGATGTCTCCCAGCGGGAAGTTCATCTGACACTGTCCGCAGGTTAACAAGTCGGGGTCTGTCCCGCCTGCGGCGATGCTGATGCCGCCTGGGTCTGCTATTGCCAGGCTCTCGTCCTCGTCGGCCAGTGCCGGTTCCACATGGTCAGCCTCTGCTTTGGATGGACAAGGAGAAAGAGGGAGGAAAGGGACGAGGGGAAAAGAGAAAGAGATTGCTTTGAGTGTTCACAGCCTCTGAAGGATGCATCACCAGAGGCCCAGCCTCCCCCCACCCCCCTCAAAGGAGCCAAGCCTGATTAGATCTTTCTTTTATTTTTCAGCTTTTCCGCTCTCCCAGAATGATTTCAATATATTTTGCAACCAAGCCTGCCTGAAACAAAATGGAAAGGCTGACCTGGCATAGCTTTCTTGACAGCTCCTTCCCACTGCTGCCAGCACTGCAAGGATATCAGCAAAGAGCCATTTTGCAAGCGTTCGAGCCCCGAGTCATATTCTGAAATAGTTCCTCTCTTTTTATCCCACCTTCTCATTCCCTCCGCGTCTCCCAGCCATCTGGCCAAGGCCCCATCCAGCAAAGCTTATGCACCCAAGTCTTTCCTTCTTTTTCAGGGAGAGGGGGAAAGCTTTTATGCACCAAACTAGCAGGACCGAACTCCCCGTGCCATACAAAATTAGTATCACCTTGTCCCATTACAGAGTTACCAGCTAGATTAAATGATCACCCATTAGCAGAAATTACAAAAAAATACTTGCATGACTAACACAAGCAGGGTATGGTCTCATGAGCAACTAAGGGGTTTCAAAAGTGTGTACAGTGGGAAAGGGAATTTATTTAACATACTGGAATATTGGCTGAGCCTGAAATATTCCACTCTATTTTTCCAATGCCAAAAACCCTGCCATTGCTACATAGGCTAATAAAAGTTTTTTTGTTTAAATCTTGTCCACAGACGTGTTGAATTTCCTACCTTTACCCCCAAAGACTGGGAAAGAATTTCTGGGTGACTTGAATCAGTTTCTAGGAAATATGTAACTTTTCATGTCAAAATTAACATAACCCAATATGTTTTAAATCAGTATTTAAAAGATAATTTTTACACTATAAAATAATTGTGGATCACAATCCATTTCTGGGGCAAAATGTGGGGTTTTGTTTGTTTTCTCTTGTTCTGCCATGTAACTGCCAAATCATACAAACCTTGGACTTTACTCAGGCAAAATTTCCACTGACTTTTGCCTAAGGCTGGTTTGCCTCTGCAAGGACTATAGGATTTGGGCTGAACAAAACAGAGGAACTAACAGTATGTAAATCAGTGACTGAGACCTCTAATCGAATCAGGATTAAAGGAATAGGAGGAAAAATGTTGTCTATTAGTTTCCTCATGGATTTTCTGGGAAAAGTAAGTAACACAAATATCTCAAAGAAGTAAGACACTGATAGACAGATGTTATAATTCAGACCTGGACTCTTCTCCATTCTGAAAACAAAAGGATTTTTGTCCCACTCTACAGCAATTGGAAAAAAAAAATCAAAAAACCCCCAAGAAACACATAGAAAAGGAGCAAGAGGTAGAAGGTGAAATGCATTGCCTGGCAACAAAAATGGTTAAGCCTCGAAAAAAGGTAGTTTAGAAAAATAATCACTCCCATTTTTGCCTTCCAGAATAAATAACTGATCAGCATATCTACCAGCTGTATTTCAAGTTGCATCAGAGCTCTCTAACAGCAAAGCAGAGAGCAGCAGCAGCAGCGACAGCGACGGCAGAAAAGGACAGGGACCCCAGGGCAGTGCCCAGGCATGGACCATCCTGCTGGAGCCAGCGATGGGCACGAGAAGGCTTATGCTTCCCAACTCACTCATTCTAAAAATCATTAATTACCGTTTTCCTCTTAATCTAGGTTTAAAAGGAGTTTGAAGACAATACTAAGCAATTAATTCACCAATTTATATCATGAAAAGATGTCTCCTTGCCTTAGTGAAAATGTGACTATAACCCTGTGCTGAAAAGGCGCTGCTGGGAAGGGAGCGGATACCTGCGAACAGTGTGTCACGATGCAAAAGGTAATTATTTAGTGCTGCAGTTCCCTTTAATGATCTAACATTGAGCAATATTGTTTATATTGAAGAGAGCTTGCACCTTTAATTACCAATTACATATACATCATTTTAGAGCCAAAAGAAAAGGACTGTGAAAAGGGTCTTTTAGAAACGTGCGCGCAATTTGTAGCCAGAATTCCTATTAAGGGGGAAGAGTGTGTCAAAATATTTTAAAAAACTGTACAGAGAGGCACACACAGGCACAAAGATACACAAGTGGGAGATGGGACAAAGAGCTGGAAAAGACAACACGAAAACAGGAACTGAACCAAGGGTCATAAGAATAAAAGATGGCACGGAGGAAAAATGCTTGTTACTAGTTTCACTAACATTCCTGTAAAGCCTTTTGATTAAAGTCTGTGTCTTAAATTACAAAGGCTGAATTTATATATACGGCATTTATTACAAAGGCATTTATATATACGTAACCAATATAAAGAAAAGCACGGATCTCAACTTTATTATCTTTTTGATGTGAGGATTTATTTTTTTTTTGCCTGTGATTTAGATTGTGCTCTTCAGAAAACGTAGCAGAATTGCTGCAATTGATAAGGGTCCTGACCAGGCGTCTGTGGAAACATGAAGGAGGTTTGAACAGCTAAACTGTTGCGAGTTCTTTCTTTTCAGTTCTACACTTCATTTGAATATTAGTTAAATCCACATATGCCTATTCGCTTACACTCGCTCACTCTCTCTTTCCAAGGACTCTGCAATGGCACTTTTTTAAAATAACATCTGGTATTCCTTCATATTTTGGCAGTCGTCACATCACCAAAAATCAGCTTTTCGTTTTCTTGATACGCCGAGCCCTCGTGATCAGTAGTAATTGGGTTTCAAACTATCAAAAGATTTTTTTCACTCAACTCTATTTCTGATTTGAGCTTAATAAATCATCAATCATGAGACCAGCTATTCACTCAACAATGCAATAGCTATATTACGTCCCCTTATTCACAACATGGAAAACAGACATAAAAGAATGAAAAACAAAATACTGAATAGATCTTCAAATGCATTTTATCCATGTCAATTTGCATTTATTTTTTTTTACTCAGAATAAAAAAAAAAACAAGAAAGAAAAGGCTTCCTATTGACAACTCAATTAAGCCATTAAAAACCTACATTCAAGTAACATTACAGGAGAGATTTAAAACCCACAAAGGGAAAGAGAAAAAAGCCTGCAAGTCCAGCCCATAACGCATTGGGTCATGCCTGGTTAATACAACAGCCAAGATCTTAGGCTGTTTAAGGAGCCCTTTAATACCAGTGGGGCAATTTAGGCCAGTCTCAATCTAAAGTTCTGACTCTGCTTGTGTCTGTGGGTTTAAAATGAGTCGCTTCACATTATTTGAATTTAACTCTGTGGTTTTATTGCTGTTGTTGGTAGATGGGTTTAGAGGTAGGAGGGTGTTTCTTCACAAGTATTTATTTTAAATTAATTTATATTTTTAAGAAGAATAAATTAGGCCGCACAAAATAGGAGGAGGGAAAACATCTCATGTCGCTTACATGGGAAAAGTAAAAAAAAAGCAAATGAGCTATTTCCAGCCAGGACTCGTGCCCTGGTTCTTTCAGGCGTGTTAAGGTGTGCCCAGTATTTTCCCTACATCCAGAGATTCCTACACAGAGGATTGCCTTGGCATTGCCTGCCTAGGGAACACAGTGAGTTGGAGATGGGCAATCTTTGGGGACATGAGTGACACAGTTGTTATATGATGGCTTTGTGAAATTAAAGCAACCAGACAATCTAAATCATTTGCTTTACTCAAAAAAAGCATTACACTTGCTGACTGGACTCTAAGCAGCATCTCCAAGGTCTCTGGCTGTCTATCACACCAAAATACAGTGGACAAACCCCTTAATTCCATAAAGGCACTGTCACAAAGCCACTAACACTCCTACTCCAGCGTGGTGACATCATTAGAGCATATGTGTCCCATGCAAACAATGCTCTCATGCCCAGTATTAAAGTGAACACAAATGCTAACTACTTTCTGCCTGTCAGTTGTCTCAAAATCTTATCCACTAATAGTGGAAAAGGCTGTTTTGCTAAAAGTCATTTCCAAGACTTTAAAGGACAGAACCACGGATGCTTGTTCACAGAGTTTGGGTGAGGCTGGGTCCAGACAGCAATCATTTATTTTCTTGTCTTTTTATTTCTCTGCAGAAGCAGGGTAAGAAAGGATCTAGAAGTTGCCAACCTATTCTTTTCCTTATTTTTCTTGTTCTACAGTATCAAAATGAGGCAAAAGGGACAGAGGAAATGTTTTGGTGTTGGGCCAAAGTGTTGCATGTGAAACTTCCCCCCCGTGGCTGCTTTCTGCACAAATCAATAACGGGGTGATGAAGGCGAGCGCTGCCGGTGCCTTCACTGCAGAGGTGCTGCTGGGTGCCCTGCCTGCCCCAGCACCCTGCCACAGACACTGCCCACCCTCGTGCCCACCTGGGGGACACAGCATAGGCTACCCCAGGGGCCACCCTTCTCTGGGACAAGCTGGAGGAGCCCAGAGTCCACCATGGGGACACAGTTCCTGGTGGCCAGGTACAGAAATGTGCTGCAGCATGTCAAGTGCACTGTTCTCCTCACAGTCACTGCTGTCTCAAAGGCACAGCCAGAGAGAGCTCAGCCTAGTTGGGGAGCGAGCACAAAGGACTGACTTGCTCTTCAGGGTGTTGGCCCAAAGCAGGCCTGAGAATTATGTCCCTTCAATCAACACCCACATGTCACATTTACTGTAACATCAACATGCTTAACGGAAAGTAGCTCGAATCACACGCTCTCTGGCTGGGTTATCACCCAGATCAGTGTCAGGATCCTTGCTGCACAAAGACTAACGCTGCTCAAAGCGGGCAATGCGGCTCTTTGCCGTCGAAGTTTATCAATAACCTGCTTCCAGAGCATCCCAGCATCTCCCTGCAGCCACAAGGTGCAGAGTTGAGATTACGCCTACATATTGCACCAGCATCACACTCAGCGGTACCAGGCACCGCTTATCTGACACCGATTTTTAATTTTTCTGAAGACTGCAAAGCAATTGTTTGTGGTATTTAATTTTTTCCTAAATGTAAGTCTGAGGCTGAGTTTACCAAAAGAGACAACTTGATGGGGAAGCCCCGAAAACACAAGAGGACCGCACTCTGCCTCGCTTTCCCAGCGACTCTCCGGCATGTGCAAAGTGCACAAAGGCAGCCGGAGCGACGGCAGGCGAGGCTGTGCCCCTCCGTGCCGTGCGAGCGTGGCCCCGGTGCGGCCGCAGAGCCGCCGCCGTGCAGTCCCCCGCCGCCACGTGCCGGCGGCACAGCGCGGCAGGTGCCGGGCCCGGCGGGCAGGATGGAGCGGCCGCCCCCGCTGGCACCGCAAGGGGACCGGGACGCGGCGGTGCAGAGAGGGTGCGCGAAATGACCCGGTCACTCCAACGCTTCAGCACCCGCCGGGGGCTGCGAGGTGAAGGACTGTGCTGCAGCACTGGTACCTCAGACACCTTTTGCAGGAGACCGAATCTCTCAAAAAGCAGTTCAACCCTCACAGCAGTTTAACCCTACACACCTGAGACAGAACAACCCCGAGCATTGCCACAAAGAGCTACTCAACACATCAGCATTTAGGAAAAAGAAGAAGGAAAATGACATAATAACCACACCGGACCCAAACAGGACAAAAGACAAGAATATCCAAGAATCTGCACAAATCTCCAACACTTGTCAGATGTTATTTCTTCAGAAACTATGTACAGTGTTACGGAAGAGAGTAGTGTGTCTCTTAAGTAAACTATACATTCATAAAAAAATATTTACTGCTTTTGAAAGCAGAAAATGTATAGGCTCTTCTATAGACTGCAGAAGCTGTAAATCTCTGCAGATAAAATGGGATGTGATGATGTGATATAAAAGCACTCTTTGTTCCCCAGTGAATACATTTGTTTTATTTAAAACTAAACGACAACCGAGGAGAGAAAGGAGTGCTCGGTGCCACAAAAGGAGAAGGAGCGGTATTTGGGTACAGGCTTTCAACTGGCATAGAAAAGAATACTGGAAGCAGAGATTCTTACCCAAGGATTTAAAAGGCATGATCAAAATTAAGCAATTAGTTCTGAGCATGTATTAAACACACAACAGATCTGTTCTTTTCTTAAATATCAGACTCGAAAGAGACTGCATTTTTCAATTGTTTATGGCACACTGTTGCTCATATACGATTTTCTTAAGCCTTTTTTTTTTTTTTTTTACTTTCATTGAAGCATACTCATTATAACATTCAGCGAATTTATGGCTTCTTCCAGTGGCTTAGTAAAAGGGGTCATAAAAAAGTTAAGTAAACCAGTATGTTTTTTTCCTCTCCCTTAACTTTGGATTCCTTTTTTGTACTGTGCTGTCTAGTGCTTAGTCTTTGGAAAGTACCTTGGGCATATCCAGCACACATACAAATTATCAGCTGCTCCAGGAAAAAAACAAAACGGAATTTCTTGCACTGAGGCAACTACACAAAAGACTTGCATATGTCAAAAATACAGAACTAAGTCCCTGTGAATGCTGCACCATTAATCAAATCCCCGATCTGGTGTCACTTTTGCCAGTAAAATGATTATATTCTTCTAACCCCCTTCTACTGGCGCGTGCCTGCAATGCATGAAGTGTGTCCCTCTACTTTAATTTGTTTTCGAATAGCCTGCTTTAGGCATTTTTTATATATCCTTTGAAAAAAAAAAGAAAAAGAAAAAAAAAAAGAAAAGAAAAGAAAAGAAATAAGCTGCTACTTAAAGCTCCAGCAAGGGTCTACACTACTGAGCAAGCAACAGCTTTTTGAGAAGGAGGGCAGACAGCGAGAAAATTTAACTGATGTTCAGGAGCCTCTGAGGCTGCAGCTGAGTGCCGAGAAATGGTGTGCAGCCTGCCCAGATACATTTTAAAAAAGTAAATAAACACCGAGGAGGAAGGTGCTATAGTACAAGCAGCTGAATGAATCATGCATTTATCAATGCATGCAGTTATTGATGCCGTTTCCCTCCCTTATTAAAAAGATACATACATATAAAGCTGTCTACAGATGATGCTGATTCTTCACCAAGTGCTTTAGTGGAATTGCTAACTTTAAAGCATGTGAGTAAACCCCAGCCACTCTTTATTTTTCTACATGCTTCCTCTGGGCAGTACCGAAGGGAGGCTAAATTCAATCAACAACTGCACTGCAGCCCTAGAGAAACCAAACTGCAACCAAAGAGTAGGAAGTGCTCTGGTGAGGAGGCTGAGAGCCATTTTGGGGTAACAGGTCTCGGCAGGGAGGCTTTTCCACCAGGCTTTGACCTGAGGGAGTGGGAAAGGTGGGAGGCAGAGGAGGGAGCGAGAGGAAGGGGAGCATGGGTGTGTGTGCACTTGGTGGGTAGAGAAAGGGGAGGAGGAGAGAAGGATAGCTGTTTCTCTTGATAAAAGTTAACAATCATGCAATGGAAGGAAAGCCACAGTAAGTGAAGCCTGAGGTTTTGGGAGGGGAGGAGGGAAGGTTTTCCCCATGGCTGTGCAACACTAGCATCAGCAATGGCCCAGGCACTGTGCTCTTCAGCTTACCGGTCTGTCAAATGAGCTGGCTGCTGTCTATATGCTTCCAACTAGCTCAATTCAAACATTAAATGAAGTAGAGAAATCATCAGATAAATTACTGGTCCTCTCTACCCAAGAGTGAAGGGTTTTTGTACAGCTGATGACAGCCCTGATCCTTTGTCTGACCTAATTTACTTCTCTTGAAGGTTAGAATAAAGCGCACTTTCCTGTCACAGGATAACCTCCATGCACATATTGCACCCTAAAAGTAAGAAGATGCTTCTTCTATATTAATAGTGCTGTAACTCGATGGAGTTCTCAGGATGAGTGAAACACATATCCAAAGCTTCCTGTGTGCACACCACTAAATTATACATTTGGGCAGGAAAACGTCCTGCTAAAGTCTGTCCACGACACGCAAGCCGACTGCAGCAGAGAACAGCACAAGCCCGTCAGAGAAGCCTGTGAGCTGCTCAGCAGCAACTTCTATGTGACAGATAGGATTTTGTGTTTATTTCTCTAGGAAAAAAGAATGCTTATTTTCATTTGCAGGAACTACAGATAGTTTGTTCTAAGGACCTGAGGATCAAAGTACATTAAACTGCCTCATATCAAATCCTCTCCACAAAAGTACATGCGGCTTTCTGAGATGTAATAGAAGCCAATTTCTGTACATGTGTGTCTGCTTTGTTGCTGCACACATCTTGTCCTACAACTCCAGCTTCTTCACTCTGTGTTTTCACATCCACTGGAACAAACATACAGATCTCCGTGGGCTCCCCCCACTCCCCACCACGCAGGAGCTCACTCATGTGCAGGTATCATTACCCCGATCACTATCTGACAACAACAAATTGAGAATTTAAACATTGTCTGTTGACAATAAAAAGCACCGTTAAAAAACTAATTTTAATTAAAAACTCCTGTCCGCCCGAGTCAATTAATCAGCCGCGATTTAGTTAAAAATAGATTTGTCTCGCTGTCAGCCTCTCTCGGCTAGATCTTCGCATGAAAATCAATACCACAACTTTACGCCGAGCGCGTTTCGCAGCACGGTGCGCGCCGGGCGCGGCGGTGCGGGCTCCGGCGGCGCATCCCGCGCGTCCCGCGGCGGGGCCGGCGCGGCCATCGCACGGGCTGGGAGCTCCCCCTAGTCGCCAACCCCCGCCACTGGCGGCCGGGACACACGGCAGGCTCCGGCAGCCGGCGAAGTTTATTTTGGAAAGTATTTTCCATCAACAAACAACACAAAGAGCAAAGAGATCCAGGTAGGAAATGTGGGAGACAAGCTGATATCGTGTGCGAGGCATTTTGGAAGCAGAGGGGTTTGCTCGCAGTGAGCTCAGCCCTGGGAAGAGCAGCTGAAGTCAACCAGAGTCTATAAATGATGTCAAAAATTTGTACTACTTCTTCGAGCGCACACTTCTCTAAGTCATAATTATTGCCAAATATGCCACAAGACAACCCTTTGTTCTGCAGAGAAACACACATTTTGTGCAAACCAAGGGTTCCCACCATTTCTATTAAAGGCAGCCAGTTTGTGAAATCTTCAAGAGTTTTATTTCTCGGTATTTAAATAAGCCTGACAAAATATGCTCTGCATCTGCCGACCAGAAAAAAAACTGCAAAATGGTTTCTCAGCCACTGTATATCTATTTAAGCCACCGGACACACCAACCAAAAAGGGCAGAACAACCCACAGCCACAACCTAGTTACTCTGAAGCAGTTTTTAAAAATATTTTTAAAGAACAGAAACTATGAAAATGTGCCAGTATTTTTTTTACTTATCTTGTAAGTCCAATACAAATATATTCAAATGAAAGTCAACCTGAAGTCGACAGCATGCAATCTTTGTTTTCCCCTGTCCTATTTAAAGTAAACACATACAATGTCTTTTAAAAGGCTGTGCTTTTCTGTGCACAGCCATGCAGGTATTATGAAAAAGTCATCCATCCTTAAAATAATAGTAATTTCCTCTTTAATTCTTCAGTCACAGCTTACATTCTCTTTGTATTAGACTTGATTACATTGGTGTGGGTTTTGTTCTGCAGGGAAAGTACGTTAATTGCACTAAATCTAAATGCATTTTAAGAGAAGCTCCTTGGAGCAATTTGCAAAACTTTGACATGCAAAAAATCATAGGGGTTTTTGTTATGATTTTTAATGACTACGTACAAAACAAAGTGATACAGGAAATTATTACTCTTCCTAGGAAACCTGTTGACCAGGTACTGAAGACCTGTCTTGGGAAACCTGGTTCTCTGCCTGGAACTGTACAATTTTCCTGTGCCTTTCCCTCTCAATCTTTGCTGCTGCTCTACAGAAATGTTCTAGCTTTGCCGCCTTCTGCAAAACTGCTACCAGCGAGCTTTTCACATGCTCTTGCCTTTCACATTTCCTTCAAATGCAAAATGCAGGGCTAGTTTGAAAACAGATTTCTTAAGTTAAAAATGGAAGATCTTAAGCTGGAAAATCAGCAATTTGAACCAAACCAAAATAACATTTCTTTGCACTGAGCAGCTCAACACTTCAGCCTCCTCTCCTATACATAATCAGCACTTTTGCATTGTCCACCCATTTAAATGAGCTTGGCTACCAAGTTTGCTCTGTCCACCAGCGGTGAAGAGAGGTCCAGAGTTGCTTTTTTCTCTCCACGTGTTTCACCTCTTTCTTTTGTCCTGAACATACACGGTTACAAGGCTGCCTGGGTGAGCCTGGCAAACACAGGCAGGCCACTCGTTATGCAGTCTTAAAGACCACTGTGCTAATGAGATGCTGCAACTCTGGAGCACAGCTACATTGCACTTTCTCTCCTNTTTTTTTCTGCCACTGTTCAGTATGCAGCCTGATTTCTCCGCCAGCTTCCTCAGGATGGAGAGATAGATAAATACAAGAGGGGAGGGAGGGAAGCTCGTACTGCTCTGCTCTCCATTCCTCCCCCAGCCTTCCCGCTAAACCCATTGTACACGCAGCTCCTCGGCACCTTTGAATACTCTCCTGCCTCGTTATTTACCTTCAAGTAAAGCGATCGGAAAAGGAGATCAAATTGGAATAACAAACCTACCTGACTCTCTTCTCCACCCCCCTTCCCCCCCTCCCCAGAAGCAACAGCAGCAAGAAAATAAATGTTTCATCCATTGAAACAAATTCAGACGTGCGCAACAAAACAGATTTTCTGCACACCCCCTTTCAACACTCCACATCTCCTCGCAAGTGAAACAGAAAACAAGTGGGAGAAATTACACTGGGCGATTTAGGTGGCTGTTGATGCTTTTTCTTTTAAAAAGAAAATTAAAAAACAGAAAGGGAGGGGAAATAAGAAGCCACCAACAAAAAAGATAAGACATTTTCCAAACCGGATGGTTAAAATCAAAAATGCAATTAACTAAGGGGAGGGAGTTGAGGAAGGGGGGAATCCACCTTTTATGGTGATGCAAATCTGGTTCCAAAATAACAATGAATTAAAAACAACCCCCCCCCAGAAAAAGCTGAGTACCAGATACATCTTCATCAAGGTTCCACCAGCTGATGGGCTGGAGGTGGGGTGAGGGGTACTTTTTAAAAAATAAAGACGCACATTAAAAAATACATCTATCTATATATATTATATATGTATGTATGCATATATATATATATATATATGTGAAAAAAAAAATACAGAAACAGCGAAAGAAATTTCTATTTCGGAACTCAAACCGTCCCCTAACAGCCCTCCGCTATGAAAAGAAAATCCCAATGGAGGTGGAAAAATTATATACACATATATATCTCGATTCCCAAGGAAATCTTACAAACAGAAATTTATCACCGGTAACAAAGAAAGAGAGGAGCTCGCAAGCACCAAATGCTCCTGGCAGATGGCTCCTATTCTTGGCTTTCAGGGGAGGGGAGAGAAGCCGGGGAAATATTTTATTTATTTATTTAAATTTTTTAAAATCTCAACATAAATATTCGGATCCGCCGCGGCTCAGGCTCAACCCCGGGCTGGCTCCGTGCGAGCCGCCGCCCCCCGCAGCACAACAACTTGCGGACTCGTCTTGCGGGGCGGGGGGGGCAGGGGTCCGACCGGGCTTGCCGGGTGCGGGGCCACGGCGTGCCGGGCATTTTTTTACCACCCCCCAAACTTGTCCTATGCTACGGGATGGAAATGGGGACCCCCCTGACCTGCCCCTTCCCCTTGCCCCGGAGGCGTGGGAGCAGCGCGGAGCGCTGGGGGCCGCACGCCCCGGGAGGCGCCCCCACATCTCCCCCCCCGCCTCGCGGCACAGGCCCCGGGGACGGGAGCGGCGGAGCGGGGCTCCCGCTCGGGGACCTGCCCCCTACTCTGCCTGCAGGCACTCGCCCCTCTCCCGGAGCTTTAGGGGTGGGAACGGGGAGGAGGGGGATTCTGGTGCTGGGGGGAGGGGGGATGCCTCTTTCCCTCCCCCCATTTTTTCCTTCCCTATTTTTTTTTGGCGGGGTGGGGGGGCGGGTGGGAGTATCTGTGTGTATTTTCACTTACAATGGGAGCTTCAGCAAAGTGCAGCCTCCACTCCTGCCCCGCAGGCGAGCCGGTGCCGCTGCCCGACCCGCATTTGGTGCACTCCATCCCCGCTCCCCGCCTGGGCTTTCCTAGCGCCCCCCGCCACCGACAGACAATCCCGCCCGCACCCGGCCCCT